>APFE030274105.1:42180-89222 GCA_000404065.3 Pinus taeda | reverse complement strand
GAATCCAAGCAGAGTTCTCTACGGTTCAAGCTTGTGTAAAAATGAACCCATACCTGAGTCACCTTTAAGCTCTTTTCTAACTCGTAAAATATGAAACGATTGCCGAGTATTTTTTCCCTTTTTGACTCGTTAAAGAGAATAAAAATGGAGGTCTTCTTTAAGCTCTTTTTTGACCGTTAAAAGATGAAAATATTTCCGGGTTATTCCTCTTGACTCGTTAAACGTTACTAAGGGGCGGTCATTTTAAGTTCTTTTGTCGACCGTTAAAACATAAAAGATTACCGGGTTTTTGTCATTTCAAACTCGTTAATGGTTATGAAACGACGTGGTTTTGATCACTTTTCTACTTTTTCAGATCGAAATCACTATTTATGAAAAGTACTCCTCGATCGTAATGGTCGGGCAGTTCTTTCGGGCATTATTTTATACTTTTTCGGGCCCGAGAGACACAACTTTACGAAAAAGGACACCCCTGGAGTTTCCTTTTCTGTGTATTTTTCAAACTCCCTAAACATGAAAAAGACTCTGAGTTTTACCTGTGTTGGACTCGTTAAACCCTGACGACATTGGACTCGTCACTATGACGAGACTCGAGCTTCTCCTCCCTAGGGCTCGTTAAACTATTACTAAGTTGGATTCGGTCGAAGGTCGAAATTATACCACAAGCATATGCTATCCCCATCAAGCTTGTTAAAAATAATTGGGGTACTCGCCAGGAATGGTGGGGGAAAAAAGAAAATTTTGGGAACCATAAATTATAGTCGTGTCGGCAGTATGTCGCTCTTGAACATGGCACTTCTCTGCTTTCGTGTCAGGGTGGGGATATCTCATCTCATTTTTCACTTGCCTCCATGGGTTTGGGTAATCCTATTTGACCTCTCATCTGCTCATTGCCTCGTCATCATGACCTCTGATCCATTGATGTAAAATACTGCCAACTCCATTGTCGTGCCGCCGATATGTTCAAGAGAAGTTGACCTTTGAAAGAAACAACCTTCGTTTGATAGTTCATATAATCTCAATTCACAACATTGTCTCTTCTTGTCTCGTGTCGATGATGTGGGAAACATTATGGCCCACCTTCGACGAAGATCACTTCCTGTCGACTTCAGCTCATTATCCAGGAAAGTGACCTAGAGACTCCCTTCCGGTACCTTGGAGCCTGCATGCCTTAATGGCAGGTTATTCGTGTTCAACACGAGGTTTTCATCATTGGCCTCTAATCGGATGACTCTACGGGTGTTCGAAATCAGCTCATTTTATTCACATGCCGTAGATTGTACCTATAGTACCTTGAGGGCCATTGTCATTATTGGTGGTACCTCTCGTGTCTGTTAACAACTTTCATCATTGGCTGGTAATCAGACGATGTTCATGCATGTTCGACTTTGACTCCTGTATTCACATGCTTGGACTTGTACTTCGTTCGGGTTTGGATGGAGTGCAAGACCCTGGTTCTAGTCTATTGCGAGCCAGGCTGCGATTTTGTGGATTGTTATTACATGACTCCTTGATGGATGGCTGTGCCCATACCTGAGTCTTTTAGGATGGCTGCGACCATACCTTTTTATCATCATGGTCTCTTCAGCTGGGTGGCTACGTCCATACCACAGACTTTCTTCATATGTCTTTGGATGGTTGCGCCCATGCCTATACTACATGTAATCGAGATATCAGTTGTACCTACGTGCGGGTTCTTCCTGGTGGTGTTCCAGTTCAGTAGTTTTGTAAAGCATTTCACCCCTCCCACTCTCTCGGGCTTCATGCTTTAGGGGGCATCTGTTACACAGTAATTTGTCATTGTCTCCCTATCAGTCTCCCTATTGTGCCATGAAATCAAATCCATCATGCTCATGCTCTCTGAATTGGCCAAATGACCCTCTTTGCCAAAGTTTATTTCATCATCGCGACTGTTATTAAAATAACCGCGCTGACTGGCGGCTGCTAGTGCAACTGATGTGCTGCCAGCGCGGAAGCACATGGGTTTTCCGCGCTGGTCGAATTTCATAGCTAGCGCATCCTTTGTTTGTATTACATCGCGCTAACATAGTCTCCTCCGTTATCAAGACGTGACGTCAGCGCTCCAGTCTAGTTATACGCCCGCGCTGATCCTGTTTGGGCGAGTTTGTTCTAACAGCCAGCCTTCTAGATGACTCCAGACCTGGTTGTTGGCCTTGTGAATGTCGCCCTCCCTTCTATGGCATGTCTGTTCGTCATATGAGCCACCTTTCTTGGAGATAAGATTATCCTTCCACCATTCATGGAGACTCCTTCTCCTATATAAGCCTCTACCATTGCCAAAGCAGCTAGTTTTGGCAGAATAGTTTTGGACAAAGTGGAATTCATAGTGTTTTTAGTGCTGCTCCTAATAGGCAGTTGGTGTGTTAAGTGTGGATTGCTAGAGAGCTTGAGGAAGGTTGTGAAGTCTTGTTTTCTTGTGTGAGAGAGAGAGTTGTTTGTCTTGGGAAATCTACCTCCAAGGGTGAATGCTTATGAGACTTGCTGGTTGGACCCTCTTGAGAAGGACTCAACGCCAGAACATTGGTTGTACCTTTCTCTGATTTTGATTAATAAATGATAGATGACTACTATTATGGTTCCATTCTCATTTGTCTTTGTAATGGTTAATGTGAATTACATCCTTTCTGACAGATGTATAGTTTCTTTTATTAGATTTCACGCTTGTGCTTTTTTTCTCTTTACATGTGCAGGTGTCCATCCACGAGGATAGTGGAGGATCATGACCTGCGAGAGCAAAGGAGCGAGAGCGGCATCTCTTCATCGAACAATAGCGCTGGAATCCAAGTAGGTGTTCATTGCCCACTTTTTAATTGCAACTAGGAGCTTGCAGAGTAGCATTGATTGATTGTTGCTAGACCCGTTGTCGGCTAGTAGGGATCACCTCTATCTGTAGAGGGGATTTACCTCTCCAACAGGGGTGGTTATAAATATTGGGTAAGATATAATATTGTAATATTATATTTTATGTAATCAATATATTTGTAACAATTAATGTAGATGTGTTCCATCTATAAATTTAATTAGTACACCAATAAAAACTTAATATTTACAATATGACAAAATTTTTAATCATGAATATTTAACGTGGATATTATTAACTTCTAAGTAGGTTTTTTACAATACCATGGGCCAATATCCACAAGAGAAAGATAGACAGGGAGAGGAGCATCTAGACTTTTGATTATTATGTTATGGATCTAGGATTTTAATTGTTACAATACCATGGGCCAATACCATGTCTTATCAATACTACATGCCCAAAAAGAATAACTTAATTTAAAAATAAAAATATGTTACAAATATTTTATTTTAATTAATTTATAACATGTTTTAATTAAATTAAGAGAAATTGTTATAATTACTTTCAAGTATTCTAAACCTCCATCCTCATAGAGAATTAAATGGAGGTTTTAATAAATTAAAAAATGAGAATATTTATAAACAATGTGAAATTTATATAATATAATAATATTATAATGAACTAGGATAGATGCATCTTAACGAGGGATCCAAGTGAAGTGAGAAAGCAAAGTGATTAACAATGATAGAGGAAATATAGTGCGTGATTATTTTAATTTTTTTATTATTGTATTTTCTTTAACATGATTGATCCAAAATATAGGTTTAACATTTTACAACCAATTATGTTTTTTATTAATTTATATACTTTCTTAAATACAATACAATGGGATGATATTTAAGAAAGGGAGAGAGATGGAAGGGGGAATAGAGTGTGGGAGAGAGACAGAGAGGTGAGAGACATAGTGAGAGAGAGAAAGGAAGAGAGAGAGTAGGAGTATAAAGGGAGGGAGAGAGATGGATTTGGAGGGGAAAACAGAGGGAGTGACAAGGGAGAGATGAATATGGAATGAGGGATAGGGAATATGAGCGAAGAGAGAGAAAAGGAGAGGATAAAGATAGGGAAAGAAGGGGAAGAGAGAGACAAGGAGACATAGATATGGAGTGGGGAGAGAGAGAAGGAGAGAGGGAGGGATATTGTGATAGAGTTGGAGGGCAGAGTGAGTGTGTGTATGATGGGGGGAGGGGGGGAGAGATGAAGGGATGTGGGACAGAAGGGGAGAGAGAGGAAGGAAAAGGAGAGGACTTGAGAGAGAGGAGAGAGAGAGGGGGGGAAGAGATGGAGTTGGAAGGGGAAGAAATAGATAGATAGATAGATAGATAGAGAGAGAGAGAGAGAGAGAGAGAGAGAGAGAGAGAGAGTATGTTTTTGGGGTGAGAAGTAGAGATAATGGGATATAGAGATATAGATGGGGCAGGGGAAGGGGTAGAAGAGAGATGCAAAGAGAGGGAGGGAGGAAGAGGAGGAGAGAGAGAGAAGAGAGAGAAGGAGAGAGAGAGAGAGAGAGAGAGACAGGGAGACATAGATATGGAGGGGGGGAGAGGGAGAAGGAGAGAGGGAGGGATATTGCAACAAAGTTGGAGGGTGGAGAGAGAGTGTGTGTATGATGGGGGGAGGGGGGAGAGATGAAGGGAGGTGGGAGAGAAGGGGAGAGAGAGGAAGGAAAAAGAGAGGACTTGAGAGAGAGGAGAAGAGATGGAGTTGGAAGGGGAAGAAATACATAGAGAGAGAAAGGTGGAGAGGGAGTGGAAAGAGAGAGATGGAGAGTCAGAGAGAGAGAGAAAGAGAGAGAGAGAGAGAGTATGTTTTAGGGTGAGCAAGGAGAGATAATGGGAAAGATAGATATATAGTATTGAAGGAGGGGGGAGGGTAAAGAGATATTGCAAAGAGAGGGAGATGAGAGAGAAGAGGAGAGAGGGTGGGAGAGAGGGGGAGGGAGGGAGGGAGAGAGGGGGAGGGAGGGAGGGAGGGAAGAGAGGGGGAAGGGAGAGGGATGGAGGGAGGAGAGGAGGAGAGAGAGAGAGAGGGAGGGAGGGAGGGAAAGGGAGGTGGAGGGGAGGGGGAGGGGGGAGGAGAGACAGAGAGCGGGAAGAGAGAGAGAGAGAGGGGGAGGGGAGGGAGGGAGGGGGAGAGAGAGAGAAGAGAGGGGAGGAGAGAGGAGGGAGGGAGAGACAGAGTAGGGAGAGAGAGAGGGTGAAGAGAGAGAGAGGGGAGAGAAGGAGAGGGAAGAGAGGGAGAGAGAGAGAGGAGAGGAAGAGGGAAGGGATAGGAAGAGATGAGAGAGGGAGAGGGAGAGGGAGAGAGAGAAGGGATAGAGAGAGGGAGAGCGAGAGATGGGAGAGAGGGAGAGGGAGAGGGAGAGGGAGATGAGAGGTAGAAGGGAGGAGGGAGAGAGGGAAAGGGAGAGAGAGGCGGGGGAGGGGTGAGGTGATAGAGAGAGAGAGAGAGATGGAGAGAGAGAGAGAGAGAGAGAGAGAGAGAGAGAGAGAGAGAGAGAGAGAGGGAAAGGAAGAGAGAGAGGGAAAGGAAAAGGGAGAGATAGATGGATAGAGAGAGAGCATGACATATGTCTAGGGGGTTGAGATAGAGAAACAAATAAGGAGAGATGGAAGGATATATAGATATAGATGGCAGGGGGAGAGAGCAAAGAAGAGAAAGATAGAGAAAGTTAGGGAGAGGCGGATAGAGTGAGACGGGGGAGAGAGGGAGGGGAAGAGAAGGGAGAGATAGATGGATAGAGAGAGAGAGAGAGCATGACATATGTTTAGGGGGTTGAGATAGAGAAGCAAATAAGGAGAGATGGAGGGAGTTATAAATATAGATGGCACCGGGAGAGAGCAAAGAAGAGAAAGATAGAGAAAGTTAGGGAGAGGCGGATGGAGTGAGATGGGGGAGAGAGGGAGGGGAAGAGAGAGAAGGAGAGGGGGAGATAGATAGACACAGAATGGAAGGTAGAGAGGGAGGGAAGAAGAAAGAGTCTCACAGAGACAAATACATACATAAAAGCTAGATCTAGAAAGTCATGAATATTTTAGATTTTCACTGAAATAGATGTATTGATTTCAATGTAGTTGTTGATTTCTAATCCTATTTGATCACATGCACTATATGCGTTGATTTTAATGTCGATGTTAATTCTACTCCTATTTGATCACTTGCACATGATGCATTGGTTTTAGTGTAGATATTGATTTCTAATCCTATTTGACTACTTGCACTAGATACATTGATTTCAGTGTAGATGTCGATTTCTAATCATATTTAATACCTTACACTAGATGCATTGATTTTAGCATAGATGTTGATTTATACTCATATTTTATTGCTTGCATTAGATGGATTGGTTTCAGTGTAGATATTGATTTCTACTCCCATTTGATTGCTTGCACAAGATGCATTGGTTTCAGTGTAGACATTGATTTCTAATCCTATTTAATCACTTGCACTATATGCATTGATTTCAGTGTAGATGTCGATTTCTAATCATATTTAATACCATACACTAGATGCATTTATTTCAACGTAGATGTTGATTTCTACTCATATTTGATTTCTTGCATTAGATGCATTGGTTTCAATGTAGATATTGATTTATAATCCTATTTGATTTCTCACACTAGATGCATTGATTTCAGTATAGATGTTGATTTCTAATCCTATTTGATTGTTTGCACAAGATGTATTGATTTTAGTGTAGATGTTGATTTCTAATTTGATGCAACAAGATGTATGATGTACATTAATTTCAAAGTAATTAGATTAATAGTGTTCATTGATTTCAGTGTAAGCACATCTCTACCTCCTCCATCTATATCTCTATCTCCCATTGTCTCTCCTTCTCTATCTCTTTATCTAAGCCCCTAAACATATACACACTCTCTCTATATCTATCTATCTCTCTCTCCCTCCTTCCCTCCCTTTCCCCTCTCTATCTCTCTCTCTTCCCCTTCTCTCTCTCTTTAACATTTATCTCTTCATATATATAGCTCTTCCCCCCCCTGTCTTTGCCTCTCTCTTCTTCCCTTTCCCCGCCCCATATATATCTCTATCTCCCCTTGTATCTCCTTCTCACCCCAAAAACACAAATAGACTCTCTCAATGTAAGCACATAAAAATTATTCAACCATAAATACAATACTTGAATTTCATCCTAAATAAAATGTTTGCTTCTTAAAACTATAAACTATTTATAATTGGGTACATTCTTATTATTCCCATTTTCCATCATTAAGCATTGTTAATTACTTTGCATTCAAATGTAGTAATAGTTAATAACTACCATTGTAAATTATTTGGGGTTTAACACTCCATAAGTCATAATGATTGAATTTTGAGAAAACTACTATTAATATTGGAGAGCAACAGAGAAAAGGTATGTTGTTTACTACAGTAACTCGAGTTAAATATCTAAATGGTATATGATTCCAACTACTCTTTTCATATGATTGATATGAGAAAATGGAAAAACTAATAGGTATGACAATAGGAACAGTAGGAGAAAATAGTTTTAGATTGATTGCAATCAAGATGGTTTATAATTGACTATATTCTTAGTATTCACATTTTTTATCTATCAAAATTGTTACATTGACACTTTTCACTCAAAATTTGTATTTCATCATTTTTCATCATTCAAGTTACTAACAGTCTTTCTCATCTCAACAAACTGAGGTAACTAAGAAAATTTTAAATTAAATTGACCAGATTAATATTAGACATATTTAGCATAATTAAAATGATCAAAATAATTAGATGTTCAACAATTTTTGTATGACCACACATGACTGAAACCAGCCTAGGTCCATCTTAACACCAGATCTATCAAGCGTCAAGAGGGATAAAATCTCTCGAGGTGCAAACCTTTCCTAAAGTTTTGCACTCAAAAAATAGGTTTTCACCTTGAGAGATTTGGTCCCTCTTGGTGCTTGATAGATCCGATGTTAAGATGGATCTAGCCTGGTAAAGTAGAACTTAAAGATGGCACATGATAGGTAGAAACATTATGCAGATCAGCAAAGGGTGCATAAAGAGTTCTAAGTTGGGAAACATGTTTACTTAAGAATTTAATCCAAGAAGAGTTCCTTAAGGATTGGGTCATGTGCCAAGTTGGCACCATGATATTGTGGGACTTTTGAAATCCTTGAAAAGATTGGACTAGTGACCTTTAGGATGAATTTACCTCATTAAGTTAAAGTTCATGATGTTTTATGTGTTTCTTTGGTTAAAATATATGTGAGGGATTCTAATCATGTGATTTATTGGTCTGCACTACAGGTGGAACCATAGGGAAAGGGGTCCACATGTGGCATGGGGGCCATCGTAGGCATGACGCCTGCCAATATAATAGTTAGGGAGATATATATATATATATATCTACCACTAAAATGGGTCATACAAACCGAATCCTCCCCAAATTTTCCACCTAGAAATTATCAAGATAGATGAAAAATAATATGGCTATCTAATCCAAGTCATTATTTTCCATTTATGGAGGATTTGGGTGCCCAAAATATATACTCTATAAGGCGAGGAAATTTATCGTCTACATTCTCCTTGAAATACTATTTTTCTTTACCTACAAGTTGTCATTCCAGCCTAATCTAGTGAGGGTCATACTACCCCTATATTGCAGTTTTAGATTTCTTCTATGAAATGGTCTTCCAACAACTATTCCTAAGCATCTAAAGCTAAGTCCTCTTTGAATAGGACCTTCTTCATCTTCTCATCCAACATGGAAGGCTAATAGAGTTTCAAATTCTCCATATTCATTGTTGAGTAAATGTGCATATATAAGGGTTGACCAACTCTATAGCTATCTCCATATTATCTAATGCTTGAAAAGGACCGTATCACAAATCCTTGATCTTCTTACTAGGACGTTGTAGTCTTTCTGTATTCAATTATAACAAAAAAATTCTCCAACTTTGAACGAATTCTCTATTCTATGCTAAGTCATGTTGATTCGCGTACCTTCCTATGACTACTTCAATGTCAGTTGTACTTTAAAGTGGATTTTCCTAATAATTTCAACAAACTTCTCTACCTTCAATTATTCATCCATGATTTATTCCCTCATTCGTCCCTATTGTCCATATATAATATCCAAAGGTGAAGTTGAAAAATACCAAAAACAGGTTTCAAAGTAGGAATTATTAATAGAGGCAGGGACTATTCTATTATAAGAGCATTGAATATGAATTATATTTTCATCCAAGGTATTTGGATGATTTTAATTATAACCCCTCTAAAACCATACTAAAGTATTATTGAACAACTTTTTATACCCATCTTTCTATGGATGGAATGTTAAATACCTCCTCAATTTAGTTTCCATATTCTCCAAAAGTGTAGTCCAAAAGGCACTGAGAAATATGGTATCACTATCTGAGATGACGCTACTTGGTATAGCAAAGTTCACCCACACACATTCAAAGAACATGTTCATTAGTTCTTGTCCTTTTGTGATCTCTTTACAAGGCATTGTAATGCACATTTTGTTGAACTTATTAACTTCCACAAATAAATATTCATTTCCATTTTATGTTGTTGGTAAAAAAACCCCATAAACGGCATGGAAATACTTTCCAAAACTAAAATGGGTATAGGTAAGGGATGGTATAAACCTTCTTTTGTATTACTTGGCCTTCTAGTACAACAAATAATGCATCCTCTAATATGCCATTATTAATCTTCTTACATTCTATGCTAGTACACATACCTTTGTAAGGTAGAAACCATTTTCCCAACACCAAAATATCTTGCAATGCTAGAGGTGTCAGCCTATATAACAATTTGTAATATTTCACTTTTATGAACATAAAACTTGTCCAACTTTTAGAGTAACCCCTTATGGAGATGGAAGTCAACATTGATATCATTGTCTTCTACATTAATTTGGCCTTGTAGTTGTTAAAACATCTCCTATAATCCTCATATTCTATGTATTCCTATTTGTATGAATATTGGTTGTAAAATCCCCTCTTCCTAGACGAGCAATTCAACCAATATACCCCAAAACAAAATATTGAAACACATAAATTTAACTAATATAATAAATATTTTTATTAATACCATTGTAAAATCCATTCTTACTAAAAAAACTCAATGATCATAAAACAAGAAAAAAATACCACAACAAACAAAATCAGTTAATATATTCTAATATTTTTTATTAATATGTCTAGAATTACATGTTGGAGCAACATTTTGAGTTAAATAAATAGATTTTTTGAAGCACATAAATAGCCATGGCTAACGACATGATTTGCTGGGAAACTGGGAGGCAATGAAAGTGTTGAATTGTCCCCTTACACTATTATAAATTACTATATTGCAACATATTTGATGGTTAGTACGACCCTCCCTTTTGGTTCCATGGCCCAACAAATGATGACTCAAACTATTGAGAAAAAATAGTGTTGGATACAAAAACAAAAGCATGGGATGAAACTAACTAAAAAAATTATTCTCAACTTGCTGATAATAATTGATATGGCCTCCTCAAGTGATACTATGTTATGTAAATGAGTGAATAGGCCACCTTTTTCCCACAAAAATTACAAATGGAAAATGCAACTTCAAAAAATCCCATGATATTTAGCTATACCCATGACCTACCAATGAGATGAATCTCCAATAATAAATTCTTGTGAAAGATCTTAGTGATATTTTCTTTTGATCAAATAGAGTGGATTTGTTTCATCAATGAAACCAATTCACTCAAGGGTTTCACCCTTAACACTCCAAAGCCACAATAATCTCCAAATCAATATGAGGAAAAATATTATGCATGCTAAAAGAGTGAGCTCCAACCTCTCTTTTATCATCATAATACCATGCGTCTATACTATGGGTCTCTTTTGGTTTTTTTTTTTTTAATTTCTTCTTACCTTATTGACTAAATCAATCTCACCTTCACATGTTTCTTTTTTATCCTAATGACATTTAAATAATTAAATTAATTGATCACATTTTTGACTGACTATAACCTATGGGAATTAAATAAGATATTGAGTCATTCTCTTGGAGTCATCATTTAGAGAGGGGCATTACATTTCTTCGTTCTAAATATTACCTTCCCTCAAACAACTAAAAACTATGATGCTACAAAATATGCTCTCGTTCCCATGTACTATTATCTATTTGGAATCTTTCCAACTAATAAGATACTTTCTAACCACTTTTCTGCTCAATTTCCTTACCCTAATGTCCTAAATATCTTTATGTATCACTACTATTTATCCCTCCTCATTCATTGGGGGTAACTCTACTGAAGTAATAACATTTTTTCCCAATGCCTTCTTGAGGAATTATACATGAGAAAGTATTATGAATCTTGTTCCTGTTTGGAAACTCAAGCTCATATCATGCTTCCCCATCTCTCTTATTACTCTGTAGGGATGATAAAATAATGGTTTCAACTTTTTTGTACAACTTTTCTGTAGAGGTGATTTTCTTTTCTCCTACCTCAAAACTACACTCAACCCTATGCTTCTTTTCATACATCTTCTTTTGGTTCTTGAAAGATTGCAAGTTTTTGTTAATTATCTTAAGGATATCTTGGCTTTCTTATATCCAATATTATTATTTGGGAGCCCTAATATCCCCACATGCCAAATCCAAAAATCAAGGAGCATCCTAGCCATACAATGCTTGGAAGAGGGCCATACCAGTGGTAAGTGGTGTTGCAGCAATGTTTTCCTAGATGAAACCACTTAATCCAAGCCTTCTATTGTCCTAAACAATAGTTACACAGATACCCCTCAATCCATTTTTTCACAATATCCATTTGGTCATTCGTTTGAGGGTGATAACTAGTACTAGGAGTCAACTTAGTGCTAATCAATCTAAGCATCTCCTTTCAAAATGCACTAAGAATTTGTTGTCCCAATCACTAAAAATATACTTATTCAACCCATGGAGCCTAAAAACCTCCTCAAAAAACAACTATACCACCTATGTTACCTTATAATTGGATGGAATCATGAAGAAATTCATGAATTTGGTCAAGCTATTAACAACTACATAAATTCAATCTCATTGCTACAACTTTGATAGACTAGTGATGAAATCCATCAACACACCCTCCCATTTCTATTCTGGAATGGGAAAGGGTTCCAATAAACATGTAGAATGAATATGCTCAGATTGTTTTTTATTGCAAAGTCGTACACTGCATCACATGTCACAACACATCATCCTTGAGTCCCTTCCATGAGAACCTCTCTCTAATATAGTTGTAAGTGTTGAAGTATCTGTGGTGTCCTACCAAAGGTTTATCTTGAGTATCCCTGATAATATTCTCCTTAAGTGTGGACTTTGGAACTAGAAAAAATCCTATCCCTACAGAATATAATTTCATCCACCACTTATACTTGTCATCTTGAATGTGACCATCCATAAACTCACAATAAAACTTATTCTTGGAATATTCGACCTGCATGTATTATTACCAATTAGCTGAAATCTCCATAAAGGAAAATTAAGTTGGCTTCCTAGAAATGGAATTAAGCACAATACATTTCGTTCCCTTCGTATATTCAATGTCAAAATTATAAACTTGTATATTTCTCACCAATTTCTGCTACCTCTCATTTAGGTCCTTTTGTTCTAGGAAATATCGAAAACTATTGTTGTCAATCCTAAAAAAAATATTCCATTTACCAAATATTATTTTAAATTTTCCAAAGCATGCATAATGGCCAACATCTCCTTGTTGTAAATGGAGTATAACCTCTCTAGTTCCTTGAATTTCCAACTCTAAAAAACTATTGGATGTATTTTTTGCATTAATAAATCTCATATACCATCTCCTAAAGCATTAAATTTAAGAAAATTGGGTTGAGTGAAATTAGGAAGTGAAAATATTGGATAAGTGCTCATCAACTCCTTGAGCTTGTTGAATACTTGTCAAGCTTCCTCTGTCAAACTAAGTTCCCCTTTCTTCACAATATATGCTAACAATGAATTTTTAATGGAATTTACTTTATATTGGTAAAATACTTTAAACTCATAGGCCTATCCAAGGCCTTCCATAGACAACAAGTTCCCCAATACATCTACCCCACTATCACACACATGCAAAGAAAGGAATGAACAAGAAGAGGGATTATATTGTACACCTTTTTCCTGAAAGGAATATATTTGGTGAAGCTGAGTACTCTAGATATCCTTGCTCCTAATTTGCCTACACCTGTTTCTACACACAAAAAACAAAACCCACAAATATATCTTCCTGCAACACTCTATAGCATTTACATAATAAACCCAAATTCAAATACGTTAATCATTAAAGAAAAAAATTTCTAAGTGGGAGAGTAGATTGTCTATATTTTACCATAATAGTATAGAAGTGACTCCTCCATAGTCCTTTGTTTGTGGTCCTCCTCTCACCAAAGCACAGTGTCAAGGAACACAATGTCTACAACTTATCCCAAGGAAGTACATAAGTCTCTAATACAACAACACTTCATTACAATAGTCTTTTCTCCATTTGCTCCATGGAAGTATTTTCTTTTGTAGATGGCTTAAAGGAGTAATCACATTGCATATAGACACTTTTTTTTACCATGTTTGATATGGTCATTTCATCCTTATTCTCTGTTATCTATGATAACTCTAATCTTTTATTTTATTTTTAGTTTGATTGGTCATTATAGATAGGGTTTTTATGTCTAGGTTCATGTGAGACCTATCATATGGTCCATCTGATGTTTCATAGGGTCATCATAAAAAGAAAATGTCATAATTCCATCTATCTTGAGGTTATCATTTCATATTACACTTGTCTGACAGTTTTATGAACTTTCACATAAAATGAAGTTAAGTAAACCCAGAATTTGCTACGAAAGTCCTTGACGGTTCTGTAGCAAAACAGTCCATTCCGACACTTGTATCGCTATGAAATTTTGTTGTTGTATGTCATTTTATTGTAAATTATTGTTAGTGATTCCGAATGTACTGAGTCGTTATACACCTTGATTCTCATGTTCTCCAATCATTTTCATTCAACTTTACCTCTCCTTTTCCCCTTTCTACCATCTGGTCTTGTCAAAAAGTTCACAAGTGTTGTCATGGAATGGGGTTCGTGCTGTCAAAACAAGCTTAGTTGTGGTTTGAGTTAGGTCTAGGTGTTCTAAATTTGGTTTGTAGGTGAAAGGGAGGAAACTCACAAGAAGCTCTCAACATGTTGACAAGCATGGCCACTAGAAAACACTACAAACTAGAGGTTGTAGTATGTTATGAGCCCACTTATATGAAATTGCCTGAAGAAGACCGATTTTTTTCATAGTCATTTTCTAGCATGGGTTGTCATTGATTTTATAAAAAATTGCATGGTTTTCATGCGCAAATCACTAAGGACTTCGCCCTCAATTTCACATGGATTGGCATGAAGGTTGTCATCTTAAGGTTGAATGTCTCTCTAGACACCATTGCTCATGCTATAAAAATCCTAAGGTTAGGGGAAACATGGTTTAAAGTTCAAAAGTTCTAGCTACAGAATTGTGATGAATTCTTGAAGTAAGAGCATCAAGGGATTTCTATGATAGTGGGAATCCCATAAATTGCTTTAAGGAGCATTATTCCAATTTTCTGATGGTTATTCACAAGTATTTTACATGTGAAGGAAGGTTCCATATGGTTTACCAATACCACTTCAGGTTGCTGCTCCACTTCACAGGTAATCGTCCCTTAGACATCCCTTTCTATCGCTATAGAAGTTTAGGAAATATGGTTGACAAGGTTCACGCTAAACAAGATACAAGTAGTACCTCTATTTTTCATCATGGTCTCATCAAATTGTTAGTAGTTTAAGAGTTAAATAGATTGAACAGGGATTAGATTACCTTTTTGTTCCTAAGTGGATATGAACTAGATGTTGCTACCCCCTCTAGAAAAACTCCAAAATCCAAATCTACAACCCATAGAGCATAAAAACAATCTAGAACAGAGCAGCAATCAGTGATAGAGCAAACTATAATTGAATATTCTACAAGTACTAAGAGGAGAATGACCAGAAGACATAAGAGAGAACAAAGTACAAAGAGGGGAAAACTGATTGACATTCTAAAAGATATAGACATTGAAGAAAGCCCAGTTGAACAACCTACAGAAGTGACTCCAACTGAAACCAAAAAGAAAAGATAGAGAGCAAAGAAAATAGATTTTACTCAAGAAGAACATGGTTTCATTCTTAGGCCAAGGAAACATGTCACGAGGTCAATGCGGCAAGTTGAAGAGATACTTGAAGCACCATTGGATAAAATAGGACCATCGAATAAACCATCAAAAGGCAAGGAGGCTCTTCAAGAAAAAATTGAAATAGAGGCCCTACAAGAATAGTTAAGGGAGGCTAGACAATAACTGATCAAGACCAAGCTTTAGTTTGATCAATACCAAAATGAAGTGTTAAAACAAATAGATTTTTATGATGAAATTGTAGAGAAGTCTAAAATGATGATAAGAAGGACTCTTCCTTTGCACAGAATGCTGGAGCATATGTATAAAATGAATAGCTGGTTACAAGTAGATAGGAAAAGCCTACAGATACAACTCACAACATTGGAAACTCAAATTGAGATGATTTAGGCTAAGCTAAAAAAGAGAAACCTCAATATTATTACTGAAGTAAGTGTTACTCCATGATATGGTAAAGTCTTCAATTTTGTCATCACTATACCTAAATCAATCAACTCAGCTATATGTATATTCCACATGATATTACGAGTCATAAGGAGGCATTAAGAATCATGAAAACTAGAAAAACTCAGAATTTTGGAACTTTCGTAGAAACTACCCATAATGAAGCTGAGAATTTGCTATGAAACTGCTGTAGCTTTCCATGGAGGTTAAGGCTCATCTAAAGTTCAACAAATATAATACTAAAGGCCTATGTTTAGCTTATAAACATCAAAGAAGACCTCAGAATCAATAGGGAGAGAAAAGAGGTAACATAAGCGTGTTTTTTGAAGTTGCTACCAAAGTTTGCTATGAAACTGCTGAAAACACCATTTTTGCTATGAAATCATAAAAACAATCTATTTTTTCTTCCTTTTTGAAGATTTTTGAATATCAGACATCCAAGCTCTAGATGGATTTTAGATGATAAAGGGTGTCCACTTCATCATGTTGAACTCCTATTTTTCAGTATGCCAAGTCAACACATAACCACATCAACATAATAGCTAGCTCATTAAAAAAGTCAACAAAAAGGGAAATTTAATCGATTTCTATAAACAGGTTGAAGATTTAATGACACTCCAGCAAATCTAGCATGCAGTTGGACTCGGTTATCTACATCAACAGAAAGTGGTTATAGTTTTAAAGCTAGTAGAGTCCTACTTGAATTCTAACTATTGTAAAATATGAGGACTATGTTAGTTAGAAGAAAAGTAGGAGTAGGTCTCTAGAATAGTGGATTGAATTTGGCCCAGGTGGCAAGATAATGTAAAGAGATATTTTCTTTATAAATAAGTAGGTTTTTGACTTTGAAAAGGGTTCATGGAGAATGTGAAGAACTGACCTTTTCTAATCTTTTGATCCTTTAATAGAAAAATTGCATCAACTCTGTTTTTGTACCTAAGATTCATGTAATGGCTTTTATGGGTTTTTATCATGTTGTTTCAAGTTTTACATAGTGTTTTGATTACTTGGAAATCTTTTCAAACGGCTCCAATTTCCTTCATTTAATATGTATGATTGTGGATGTTCATTTGTATAAGTTTCAAAGCTATAGATGCCTCAACTTCCATAAAACACTTTTGTTGGCCATAATTTGTTTTAATTTGACTCCATGCCCAATGGTGGTAGTCATCACATTTTTCTTCACCTACACAAAAAAAAAAGGAGATCAGAGTTAGTCATTTGTTGTTTCAATGTTTTCAAGAAGATTTGATAAACATTTGAGAGAGAGCTCTCATATTGGAAGGACTATCTTCCAGTTCAAGTGGTTTGAAATAGTTACACTAGGTTAAAGCTTGAACCAACCCAATTCTTTCTAGCCCGGTGATAACATTTTGGTGCACCTGCAGGGAGTTCAAAAGTTATATCATCCTAGATGTTTCATTTCAAAAGTTGATCTCTTGAAGGTAGCAAGAGATTAGATTGTTCGAGGCTATATTTATACCTTGGTGACAACATTGATACCCTCAACTTAAAGGTGGATCCCAAGAAGATTCATATGAGGAGGAATCCAGACCCTAATCCACCAGAAATAGTTGATGACCCAGAAAAAATTCTCAGAAAAGATGCTAGCTCATCGAAATCAAGTACTTCATTTCTCTTAAGATCTACCTCATTTCCCTCTGGGGATATTCAAGATATTGAAGGTATTGAATTTTATGAAGAATATAAGCCCATATTTCTTAGATCTAAATTAGAGAATGTTTCAGCAAAAATAGGGTTAGATTCTAATTTTGAGATTCCTAAAGAAGTTAAAGATAGGTTTTGGGAGATTGTTGCATTAGAATTGTCACTTGGACAAGATTATTTAGAAAAACGAAAAGAATTTGATGCTTTTGAGCTTTTGTCAAGATAAGAAATTGGTTTCCCTTTACCTGAAAGAAGTACCTTTACTTCGAAGACAAAAATCTCTATCACTCAAGTCCCTTCAAGCATAGTTTCTTTCATCACTACCCCTACTAGTATCATTTTTACCCCTCATGTTGGAATTTCTGCTAGTACTTCTACTATGGAAGGCCCTACTAGATATGCTCCTCTTGGTTTACTATCCATACTTCATGAATTACCTCAAGGGTACTCTACTAGAATAAAAACTTTTGGAAGTGAGGAGGGGATTACTACATAATAACATGTTTACCAATTCAATGACTTTATAGACCTAGAAGAGGTAGACTATGAAGATGCTAAAATGAGGCTGTTTGTATAGAGTTTCATTGGTGAGGTCAAAAAATGGTTCAAAGCTTTAGCACCTAGAAGTTTACATAATTGGGATGAATTAGAAGATGCTTTCTTAAGGAAATGGGGAAGTAAAGTTAATCTTGTACAAGCTTTGACTGAGCATAACAATTTGAAGAAGGCAAGCCATGAATCAGTACAAGATTTTTCAAAAATATTCGATAAAGTCTATAATTTTGTTCCTACTTACATTAAAACTCCCCCAAGAGCTTCCCAATTACACTATGCTAAGGCCTTTGATTATGAGTTTTCCATTATATTAAGAGAGAAAGAGTCTACTACCTTGGCTGACATGCAAAATGATGTTGTGAAAGTGGAAGTTAATATGGCTACAACAAAGAGGTATAAAGTGGGTAAAGGAAAGGTCAAAGAGGAAGAAAAACCTTCTACATATTCTGATGTTAAATTTGATACCATGATGAAAACAATGGAAAATCTCATGGACAAAGTAGCCCTTGGAAATAATCCTCTTGCTGCACAACCCGAGACACAAGTTAGAAATCCAAATTTCAGAAGAGTTCATATTCAACAGAGGCAAAGAGATCAGAGTTAGTCATTTATTATTTTAATTTTTTCAAGAAGATTTGATAAATATTTGAGAGAGCCCTCTTAGATTGGAAGGAATAACATCCAGTTCAAGTGGTCTGAAATAGTTACACTAGGTTAAAGGTTGAAACAACCCAATTCTTTCTAGCTCAGTGATAACATCCTCAAAAACTGATAAACTTTGACATTGTTGGCTCTTATTCATTCACACTGCTACTTCAACTCCATTTTGTTGAGAAATTAGAAAGTTTTTGAGCCCTTCAAATCTCCATTTCAGGTCATTAGGATCAGTTTTAGGCCTAGCAATGTTGCCTTCTAGTGTCTTAGACACATTGAAGGTGTAAAAAATCATTTTATATGAAGTTTTCATGGACCAATTTCTATATTCTAGCCTTCAATATGATGTTCATCCCTAATGAACCGAAGGAGTGAAATTTTGAGGTATAAACAATTCCACCTAATGTATGTGGTTAGAACAGAAACTAATGGCTAAAATACATTACAATAATCTCAGCGAGGTAGGTGGAGGGAGTGAACTACAGACACAAAAGAAACAAAGGGCTATAAAAATCATAGCCAGATACATGGAAAGAACATACCGAAGGTAGGAATACCCATGCTCGGTATTGAAATAATAGAGCATGCCTTCCCACACAACATATTGTAGACTCATGTCATGAAGTACTAGTCATGACACAATGTAGATGTCGATCAAAATAGATATCCATAGGGTTGTGGATATTGAGAGGAGTACCAATGTGATGGACCTCAAAGTACATAATACATTATCCAATGTAACATGGAGGAGGAAATGTGATTGAGTGAGATAACCCTATACCCCAAGGTCTTCAACTCATCCTAATGGTATGAATCGACTACATGTGAATGAATGAGCTTATGTCGAGGATGCAGGTAAACCATCTTATTACCATGCATTAATGGATCCAATTAAAAAATGCAATGGATGACAATAATGATGAAAATGGCTTCCAATGTACTTAGCACAACATAGCAAGTGAAAATGCATAAGCTGATATTGAGAACTCATACAATATGTTAACAAGGGATAGTGAGGAAAGCCCACTATCAAATGTGAGGAGGTAATGCAGGAAAATGCATTTGTGGGTCCTTTTCCTCTATTTATTCCCCTTATCTCTTGGTTGAATTCATAGTTCAACGTGCCCATGGTCAAAACCAAGGGATTAATACCAAGGTTCTTAAGCCTATATTTCTTATTCATCGGTGCTTTTCTTGTTATATTTGTGTATTGTAAATTCCACATTATGTGCATTTTGGGGTCACAAGACCGAATGTGCCTCTATTTCTTTCGAGGTTTAGATTTAGATATCTATCAAGTTAAATTGTCCGGGTTTCGTGGCTTATGTGTCCCTCTTTTTCTTCCATTTTATATACTTCCCTCACTAGATAACTTTTAATAGTTGATATGTCCAGGCATTTGGGCGAGATATAATGAAGTGGATGCCTCTAGGCCCAAATTTCAGGGATTGTATCAACCAAACCTTAACAAATAAATATAATACTTTCCTTTGCTTACATTGGGTCCCATAATGAGGTTAGTCCAACTCAATTGAGATATTAGAGCATTTTGGCGATATACACTTCCTTGAAAAGCCAATTGTGCTCAGACCAAAATTCACTGTCTCAGTTGGGTTATGTGTCCTACATAATATTTTCCCCTCAATTTAACTTATTTGTAGGTGTCAGGATATGAATTTTTTTTTTCTCTCACGTTTCTGATATAAGCCTAGATTTCAAAGGGATAGATAGATTCACTTATGATTTTTTTGAAGGAAATCTCCACAAATCATAGTTACGACTCAAGCCCCTGAGGTTAGTTGGTTCCTTATGGCTCTATTAAAAGAAAGTTTGGGGGGGTTGGTGGTGCGACATGAATTAACCTCAACATCACATAAAAATTTAACAAAAAATTAAGTGCAATCAAATATAAAAGAAAACTATGCATAATCACTCCATTTCCAATAGATATAAGTGGTTACAAATAGAAAAACAAAATTGAGACAAAGAGATCAAGGTTGATTTTAATTTATAGAGAATTCACAGACTTCAGTTGATACTTTCAAATTCCTTTTGTTTCTCTCACTCAGTCACTCATAGTGACTATGGATTGCATGCTTTTATTTACAAAGGAGAGTGGAAATATATAACAATAGAATGAGAGGTCGCTTGGTAGCAACACCTCTCCTAAAGTTACATCTATGCATATTTTTAGAAGCCCCTAACTAACTAATTACAATTTTCCCAAAAAGGACACATAAGAAAATAGAAATAGATATTTGTAGATAATATTTAGAAGGAGGTTTCCCTCATGGGAAAAAAGAAAAGTTTACTAATTTTTTTCTACGTCAGACTCCCTCAGAACAAAAGTTTTCATGGATTCTTGTCCATGAGATCTTTGACAGTTTGACCATGCTTCTGGATCTTTGTAGCATTCATCCATGTTTCATCTTCTCTTTGGATTTCTTTCCATTTAACCAAATATTCATAATGATCCTTCTTCCTGGTCCTTTTGATAAGCCTCTAGTCAAGTATCATCCCCATCTGCATCTTTTGGGTTGTAGGTAAATGGTTCTTCCACTAAATCCACTCTTTATTTTCTCCATCCTCTACTTCAAGTTCTTTGTAAGGATACAAGTTTGCAACATTGAATAAAGGTGGAATTCCAATATTAGGTGGAAATTCAATTTCATATTCATTGGCTAAAATTTTCCTCAATATTTTATAAGGTCCTAGCTTCTTGAGATTCAATTTGTTATATTCATTTCATGGTAATATCTTCTTCCTTTTATGATCTAACACCATATCCCCAACTTCAAATTTTACTTCTATTTTCTTGAGTTCTACCCATTTCTTATACTTTTGGCTATTGTCTCGAAGCTACTCCTTCACTTGTTCATGTAAATCTTGCATTGTTGTAGAAAATTCCTCTGCATCAACACTTATAAATTCCTCCTTTCCCAAGTTCTTGAGTTCATTAATTCCTCTATGGTGCATTCCACATACAATTTGGAATGGGCTCCAGCTTCATGTGCTTCTATTGGGAAAATCTTTGTAGGCGGATTCAGACTATGAGAGAAATTGGTCCCACTGACTTTTGTGTTCATTTACCAAACTCCTCAACATATTTCCCAATATTATATTAACTAATTGGGTCTATCTGCCTATTTGAGGATGATAGGATGATCTATATCAAAAAATTTGTTCCAAGTGTTATCACTCAGGTTGTTCCCCAAAACTTGTTGAAAAAAAGGAATACGGCCGAGGTAACCACTAACCAATCTTTTAGATGCAATTTATAGCCAAACTGCACCCAAAGAGGGCTCTCTCTATATGATTTAACTTTGTTTAGTTGAAGTTTTATGCTAGTTATGATGAGCAAAGGTTTGTTTCAAATAGGTTTGGATGGTGATTTCAAACAAAGGTAGGATGTATGTCTGATAGAGTTAATTCCATTGGGTAATGGAGTCTAAAAGGATGGATTGCTGAGTGTGTTTCTGTGATGAGAGGCAATACTACAGAGCAAGATAATCAGTTTGGAACAATATTAAAAGCCATTGATTGATGGGATGTAAGCGAGGAGATAAAGGGCAGTCAAGAATCTTTTATCATGGTGGCAGAGGGAAGGTGCTTTGAATATTTTCAAGGAGCAGTGAAGAATTCCTTGACAATGTTCAGAAGGAAGGAATTAGTAGAAATAGAAGCATTTAAGAATTTCTATTCATGCTAATTGTGAAGAAAACATAGATTATAGCAGGAATTGAACACAGAGTGTATTTTAAACAAGTTCTGGGCTATTCTTTTTTCCTGTTATTAAGATCATGAAACATATATGAAATTTGCAAACATAGAAAACATGAAAACATAGTTAGAATAACTTATTGAGCCAAAGAAAGACACAGGAATTCTGTAGTAGAGTCCAGAATCATCACATCCATAGTCAGAAGGTCCAACAACAATGCATTTCAACGCCCTTTGTATTACTAAATATCTGAGTTACAACGCAGTTCAAATGGGAGAATCACCAACCCCGAATACATTCTTTGGGGGGGTATTTATACAAAAGAGAGTTTACAAAATATCTTGAGGATAAGATAAGGAGCAATAACTTCCTTCGGCTACTTTGTCAAAGAAATAAATGCAAAAATGATGGCAGGAGTTATTGTGGCTGTGCTGGCTGCTTTACTGATAAGATATTTTAGACTTTTCACCCAGGAATTCGGCTGGCAGTTATGTCCTTGCTTTGCTTTCCTGCATTTCTATCCTAATCTGTTACCTGCTCTGGATTCATCTTTAATGTGTCCTGATCCTGGCTTGAGCTCCTTCCTTTATATCTTCCATGTGTCTTTCTTTTTGACCAGGTGTACATAGGCAAAAAGGATCAAATTTACTTAGGAAAAACTTCCAGCATACTTTGCCACCAGTGTTGTGTGGGCAACTGATGTATTTGTATCTTTACTAGTATCTCATTAGCCTCAGTATACCTGTAAAAATTAGGCTTGACTTCAAATAGATGATTTATTTCATGTTCTATAAAAAAACAAATTCTCCAGTTTGTCATACAAGCTCTGTCCGGAAGGAGCTCTTGTGTTTTCTGAGCTGCTGGATGATGCAGTGGTCTGATTTGTCACATACATGTTCACCCAATGAGCATACTACTGATGTGATAACGATTTTTGATTTCTTGTTACTAAACTGGGTAGACCCTTTTGCTGCAAGTTTGTCAATTTCTCTATGAAGGCATTAATATCCATCTGCATCTCTTGACACCTTCTTTCCAGAGTCTGTATAAGAGTTCTCATTGTTAGCACCTTCTTTATTGTCAAAATGGTGCCTGTCCTGTCATTGATCTCTAAAGCTGCTAATTGTTCCTTAGTATTGGTGTTCAAAAAATGGATGAGTGCATTGGCCTGCTCAGGCATATTTCCTAATGATGCCCAGGTCCTTTGTATTTGTTCTTGTGCCCTGTCTATTAATTCCATTTGTTCATACATCATATGAATTGATCTCCATTGGTCAGTAATGAACTGGCCAATCTTGGTCCACAAAATCATTTTAATATCTTCCAGAGGTTTATGCAAGGTGAGATCCTTTTCCAATGTTTTCACCTTGTTCTCCAGGGCCTTCACCTCTCTGGTCTTCTCTGCCACTGTTATTTTTTATTTGTCATAGCTCACTTCTAGCTTGGATAACTTTTCTTTTGTCTCTTTGAGCTCTGACATTTGAGATTCTAGCTCTTTCACTGCCTTCATCATTTCCTCCATTTTGCTGGTTTCAGGCTCTGTTATTGTTGCTACTGTAGCATCCGTGGTCGTTGTACCTGTTGTCGATGGTGGCTCAGTGGGAGGAATTGCTGCTGTGTCTGTGGGGGGAGCAAAGAAAATTGTTGGAGCTGTTTGGGGTGGCTGGGAGGTCGACTCTCCCTGCTTAGTTTGCAATGCTTTCTCCATCTCTTGTTCTGTTTGCATCAGCCTTTGGTTCATTCTCATCAATAAATCCATGACATCCTCTTCTGCTTTTTCTTGTGCTAGCTCTGTTGTTTGGGGATGCATGGTGACAGGCAGCTTCAATTGCTTTCTAAGGGCAGCAATATCTTCCTCCTTCTTTTTGATCAATGCTTTGATGCCCTTGGCATCCTTGGGATCATGTCCCAACTCAACAATTATTTCCTCCAGAGTCTTTATTCGATTGCCTTTGGCTAGAGAAGGGATCTTCTCTAAATCCAATTGAGCAAATGTATTACTCAATGACTCTTTTAATTGGTGGGCCAAAATTGCTTTGTTTGCCAGTGTGACATAGATCATTTCACCTGTTTGTTTGTGCAATTTGATTTGATCCATTGGGTGGATGTCCTTGGCAAGGACCTCTAAATTGTTCCTTATGTAGTCAGCTGCAGACTGTGGCTGCTGAACTTTAGGCTTGAAATGACTTAAAATCATTTTCTCCTCCTTGATGTCATAGGCTACCATTAGTCTATGCTGTTTGGAGGGTGTCATCTTAAGGAACTGGTCATACAACTGAATCCTTAATGACTCATTTTGAGCTTTAATCTCTATGAATGACTACTTGATGTCTGATGGTTTCTTTTCTTGTGACCCTGAGGAGGAGACTTCCATTCCATGTTGCCTCCCTCCTTCTTGTCTGTGAGATCTAGCAGAATTCTGTTGACTAATGGCCCTCCCTCCTCCTGGGCTTTCAGTAGTGTCTTCCACAATGTCCTCTTCAGGAGGATCTACCCTTTTCCTCTTGGTCTCTTGCTGACCTGTTGACCCACTTGCAGGTGTGGTCTCTTCTCGGTCCCTTTTCTTACTTCTCTCCTCAGGAAGAGGAGTCTGCAGTGCTGGTACCTCTGGTGCTTGCGTTTGTAGTGAAGGGGCTTGCCCTTGAATGTGTTCCTTTGAGGTAGTAGGCCGTTCTTCCATGATTTGTTGTTCTGCCACTACCAACTCCTTGCCCTTTGCTGTCCCTGTTGCTGTTGTAGTACTTTCTTGGGCAACCTGTTGTGCATTTGTGGCAGTTGATGAGCTCTCCCCGGTTTGTTGTGGCTTTTTGAAAGACACTTGCCCAAAAGATTCCAAGTCAAGAGTTTTTTCCAAATCTTTCATGGTTTGTTCCATTTTTTCTTCCTCTGTTAACTGTTCAACTAGTGTTCCCTCCAACCACTCATCTTGGTTGGCATACTTTTCTATGTCAGGGATGACGCAGTGTTCATAGGGTGCTAGCCTATATTTTAACCTTCTTGCATTGATAAAGCCACATGGGTCATAGGCTACCCACCAAAAGCTTCTCTTGAGTTTGAATGTTTGACCCAATAGTTCATCAACATCCTTCCATCCCTCTTTCTTGTTCATATGAAAGGGGCCTAATTGGTCTCTGAGTTTCAATCAGGCATTTTTCTTTGTGCTATGGAAGTGACTCAGATCTGAGTTGATGAATTGCCTGAAATATTCCAAAGAAAACAGTCTCATTGGCACATATTTGGGCAGCCTGTAGGGGCATAACTCACAACCATATATCCTCAAAATAGTATGATTCTGGTAGAAGTACCAGTCACCTATTTTATAGTTCTTGGAGAGCTGTAGTATTTTTTGCATATCATGTGTCAGTCTAGGAGTAGGAGTCCTCGTCAAGAGGGAAGAGACTGGGTATACAAATAGATCAACAAACTCACAATAAGAGTAGGGAGAACTGCGAACATCATGAAAGATTGGGGTCCAAAAAATAAAAGACCTCCTTTCCCCTTTATGGTCCAATTTTCTAATGGGGAATTGGAAGATATATGGCTGGTAATATAAAAATAGATGATAGATATAAGAAGAATATTTGAAGATTCCCTCTCTCTCTAGCCTCAACAATTGGTCATGCATCTTATTGGCAATAAACTTGGCATAATTGTACTCGACAACAGGGGGCTGCCCTGGGGTAAAAATAGACATCATAACCAATATGGTTTCATCAATGTGCTCACTTGTCTTAAACCTCAATACAAAATATATCATATCAACCACTAATCTACCCATTTCAGTGAAGCAGGCATAGTGAAAAGGCAGTGGCTCCTTGGGCTAGCTATCTGCTCTCATGAACACTTTGGCAATTCTAGTTATCTCTGAGCTGGAGAGTTTGGGACCTTCATCTAGCAAGTACTTCATGGTAAGAGGAAACTGGAGGTTGGTTGGTTTGAAGTTCAGCATCTGATTGATAGATTCAAGAGTGATGTAAAAAAGAGTAGTCCCAGATGGACTTTTAACTTCTCTATTTGTTGGCTCATAGTTCTCACAACAAAGGTGAATGATCTTAGGGAATATATTCACAGAGGGGAGGTAGTATCTGGGTAGATTTGATTCCCAAATGCCACATATATCATCTTGATATAAGCAACTATTTCTGAGCTCACAAACTGCTTGAAGATGGTTTTGGAAGCCTACAAGGTCTTGGATTAGGTAATCTCTATCAGCCAAGGGCAAATGTTCTAACTCTTTGTGGGGTGCATTGAGGGGAGTGATGTTTAAGGCCACTGGACCTTCCATGGCTTAGCTCTATTGCTTTTAGAATTGGAACTTTTGACTCTGTATAGGTAAAAATGGGTAGGATGATGGCTTTATGGATTTCTCCAGGGTTTTCACTGTTAGAACTGGTTTGTTGGCCTCAATTCAGTTCTGTGGATTGATGTCAGCTGGAGAAACAAGAGCTATGGGCTTTTTTGGCACAATGGACTTCAATTGTGGGCAAAGACGGCTTTGGGGGTTCTTTGGAGAGTTTACAAGGCCGAACGAGCTCAATTTTAGATGATTGTATGGATTTACAGTGAATTTGGCAGCTCAGAGGCTTATGGGGGATTTTTGGGCAGTTACACATTGTTTTTTCCTTTAAATTATGGGTGCTGGTGCTAATTTTACAGAGAAACTAATGGAAAATAGTGTCGGGAGCGAATTGCTGGTAAATACCTATTTTCGCGATGAAATGGGTGACTTGCAGGCGACCAGGTGGGTCGAGGGGCCGAGCTGTACAATATACTTGCTGGTTGACGGACTTGAACGGTTGAAGATGGTATTTTTCACGTAATTCGCATGCATAGGTGCGTACAGGAAATAAACAGAGAATGGGTAAAAATAAACACTTTTACCCTTTTTACCCGAAAAATTTGAATTTGGCGGGTTAGGGGCGCTTTTTTGGGATGATGTCAGCATGACGTCATTTTTGTCATTTAGCGGGGTACGGACACTGACCTGGCAAGTGACATGGCATATGATGTGGCGCGTGACATGGCGGGTGACATTAGCAGCGAGGGGCCGGGTGGTAAGCGGTATTATCGCACCGCTTTTGGGAGGAAGCGGTTTCGGGGGAGGGGACTCTGAACATACCGGGCGCTTGACACGCGTCCTCAGTACGGCGGAAATACCGCCCATCCCCCACACGCTATTGTTCGGCAAGTTGGGGCTTCTGAAATCGCCGACTACCATCGGATCTGGGAGCGATGATCGAACGATTGGTGGGTAATAGAGCTGGCGGTCATTTAGCGGCGGCAGACCCGCTTTAATTTTTGTGATTTTGTAAGGTTTTTCTGTGTATTTGCAGACTTTGGAAAAGTGGGTTTTTTGGGCGAAAATGAGGGTTTTTGACTATTTATTTAGCCAGATGCCAAATAAGTCCTGATGGGCACGTGGAGGGTTGTTATTGGTCCCTAGTGGGTCAATAACTCCCTAAAGAAAATTTAAAATATGGCTATAGTTAGCCAAGGGTCGGGGTATTTATTTTTTGGGGTTTTTCTATGTATTTATATACTAAGGGGGGGGGAAAGCTATACATAGGAGTTATATAATAAGGTTAGTAGGTTAATATGATTGTGGGGGATGGGTTTGTATGGCTTAGGCTAAGTTTTATAGAGTGCAAACTTAGGCCAAGGGGAAAGGAAAGGATGACAAATGGGGAAGTTTAGGAAACTTTGGTGAGATGGAATAAAGACTTTTTACACAAGAAATGTGGCTAGTTTTGCCTAGGTAAAATGCCTTTTCACTTAGTTTTGCCATGGGATGAAGTGGAGTAAAGGTAATGAGCAGATCTCATTTCCCTTTGGGGGAATGTTAGTAAGTGTTTCTTGGAAAAATGGGGAAGGGAATTAATCATGCTCCATTTGTCTTGTAGCCACCTTGCCATGGTACCTTATGATTTTATGAGATGACAACTTGTTCCCAAGGAGCCAATTGCCCACAAACCATGCTTCTATACCATCAAAATTTCCTACCCAACCTAGTATACCTAGTATTTTTTTCTTCATTCTCATTGGGTGCACTTGAACTGGAAAACCCTGATTCTTCTCTTTTCTTTTAGCTGCCCTCCTATCTAAGTCTACCCTTATTTCTTCCAGAGCTCAGATTAAGCTGTTGAGACCCTTTGCTTCTCTACCTGACTACTTGCCTGCCAAGCTTAAACTGTTTGTGCAGACCTTTATTCTCTATTCTAAGACAAGTGAAATTCAAACATGATCTAGCCAGGATTAAGTTGTCTGGCTAATCATCAATTGTGGAAAGAGATAACCACCTATACATAGTGAATATTCATTAATATATAGAACCTTTGCAACATAAAAAGGATGAACATATTTGGCACTTCCCCAGTCAATCATGAAAAATGAAGCCTATTGGTATAGGAAGCTAACACCAAACTTCTTCCACAAACTTCTGCAAAAGTTCCCAATAAATTTTGTGTCATTTCTGAGACTACGCTCCTAGGTAGCCCATGTAGTCCAACAATTTGTCTAAAAAATATCTTTTGCATGTGGAATCATTTTTTTTAACATGGTATAAAGTGTGTCATCTTTAAGAATTTTTCCACCACCACAAATCCTAAATCATTCTTTCTTTGAGTTCTAGGAAAATACAAAAAACAATCCTTACTAATGGCTTCCCATGGTTTATTTGGTATGGACAATGGTTGATATAACCAAAGATTCTATTAGTTTCCCTTGGCATATTGAAAATTTATACATTTGTCCATAAATTTTTTGACATCAATCGTCATACCTGGATAGTAATAAAAATAACTTAGTTGGGAATACATTTTATCTTGGATAAATTGGCTAGATAAACTTCCACTGTGTTTTTCTTTTAGTAGATGGTATCTTAATGAACACTTAAGAATGCATAATTGGCTACCCTTAAACATAAGTCCCTCTTGATTCATATACTCAATCCAAGGAGTTTTGTCTCTAAGCACTGGGTTCTCATATGATTCATAATCTTCTTTAAATGTTGGGTCCTCCTTGTTCATTTCTTTGATATTTTCAAATCCAAAATTTCCCACTTTAAATTCGTACAATACCAAACACCTCCTGCTCAAAGAATCTGAAACCTTGCTAGAATTCCCATAGACATATTTAAGAAAACAAGTAAACATTTTCGTGAAATAAACTTGTTTGGAGAAATTCTAATTTAATTTCTCCTTCCTAGGTATAAACTCATGTTTGTCAGCATATAAAATGAATTTCTTAGGCATGCGATAATGCATCCATTTTTTTACACCTTGAATTACTACATAAAATTTTGTCATATGTTGAATATTTTTGTTTGGTTTCATTTGTTGTAAAATGTAACTAGGTTCGGTCTTCATAATGACATGTAATTATCATCTTTGTAAATAATGAAAATAAGAGAATATAATTATTATTGTAAGACTTTCTTCATGGGTTTCATGAGCAAGGGATTTTATTTTAGATGGCTCTCATTGAGAGCCTTAGGATTTGTCATTAAAGTCAAAGAGTCAATTTCATGTATGAAGAACTCTTCTTGAGCATGTGTAAATTGTGATGATGATGATGGTGGTGGTTAATATCAATTGAGACCAAATTGGTCTATCGGACCTATAATTTTTTTAGTTTTTAATTGACTAGCTCCTCATCTTTGTTGGCACGCTTGGTGCTGTAGCTTTCTTTTTTTTCTCTACGGTCTTCCAACTTACTTTATCTTGCATCTCCTTCATCTCTTCTGGTTCTTCGGACATTGGTGAACTTTTGAAGATAGTCGAAGAATAAGTTTGGTCTAGGAGATCTACTTCACTGTTAAATGAAGATTTATTTTTTGTGGTATTCGAATCCTCATAACTGTTGATGGTTGAGGGGTTGTCGAGTTGGGCGGGGCTTTCCCCTTGCTTGTTTTGAGAGTTGTTTCTTTCTTGCCCGATTTCTTGTGATTCAGCATTTTCTTGAGAGTATTCTTCTTTGATGGCAGTGTAGTGTTCTTTTTGTGCTCCTTCCCACCATGTAGATCTGTGGTGAATTTTTTTAGCATTTTTCTGGGAGGCTTTTGGCCTATATAAGTCTATATAGCCCTCCAAAGACAAGCAAACAACCCTCTCTTCATGCCAACTTCAAGATAATATGACCATCTCATGTCCAATTCAAGATAACATGACCATCGCATGCTGACTTCCATTTATAGAGACACACATATTCATATATACATCTTAGATTAATATGACATAAAAACACTATAAATAACAACCTCAACCCAGTCCATAAGAAAACAATTTAGATGTCCTTCTATGAGTTTTTCGGATTACTGTGATTGAAGACTTTAGATATCTCTGAGATTTTATAAAGTGATTATAGAGTTTAGATGTAAGAAAATGAGCTCGGTCTAAGGCACATGAATGGATATTGGGAAGGGAATTCAAATCCCTCTTAAGTTCATATCACAGTGAGAGAAAGGAGTATTTAAGGGACAACGAAATATTTTCCAGGGTAGTATAGTTCGGATCTCCACAATTCATATCTCTCTGAAGCTCAGTTCATAGTGGTAGCAAGAAATATTTGGATGTGATCACATTTAATAGTCTTGAATGAATTTATGAAGGAATATGAAGGGACAGTGAGACGCTACCTTATAGTGAAGAGTCTCGTTGTCTAGGTGTTGCATCAAGTGCAAGGAAGCAGTATTAGTGACATAAAAATTTGTTGGAACCAAAAATTGTTAGTGATATTATTGTGACGAGGTATCATCTTAGTGATGTGGGCTTGGTAAAGGAAACAATGTTGTGAAGGTAGTGATGAAGATCTCAGTATCAAGGCAATGATGAAGATCTCGGTGGAAGAGGAGTCAAGAAGAGGATTGACTAGAGAATGTGTGTCTTGGTCTTCGAGTGGCTACTAGGTCGGGGGTCTTGGTCTTGGTATTCGTCCATTGGAATCTCTATAAGAAGAATTTATGCGGGTTTTCCTCTCAAAGAGTGAGAGGTTTTGGCCTTGGCTCATAGCCTACATGCTCTGTCTCCTGCCTATTTATGTTCATGCATTGGTTATTGTTTGATGAAGAAGAACACTAATAATCTAACGAGAAGAAGATCCTAATCTAAAGAAATACAAGGCATTCACAAGAAGTCACTAATAGAATAGAAATCACCTTAAGCTAATGCCATATATTTCTCAACATGGTATCAGACTTAAGGTGATAGTTAAGGAAGGGCATCTAATCTAAGAGACACTTAAGGATTGAATTTCAAGAAAGGCATCAAAGGAAAGTGAAGGATCTATGTTGAAGAATCAAACCCTAGATCAAGGCCAAAGCCTTATTTCTACTGAAGACGAATAAATCTACAAATAAAGGAAACTAGAAGTCTACACCAGCAAGAGTATTGGGTCCTATGATATTTATCAAAAGACCACAAATACCCTCATCAAGATAAAGAGATATACAAGGTAAGGAAACCCAAAGTATAGAGAATCATTTCTAGGACTAAGATCACATCATCTTGGAGATCCTAGAATCATTTCTGATCTTCATTCATTCACTACCAAATAATTCAAATTATCTTGAAGGCGAGAAGGCATCATCATTCAAAAGGCATAAGGAAATCTCCCTATCATTGCAGCAAGGATCTGATCCTTATCGTCGAAGAAGATCATCCGAGGAAGCATAAAATCATCCTCATCAATCGCCATCAACAAAGGAAGGTAGATCTAAAGGCATTAACATCATAAAAGGAGAAATATATATTATTGAAGAAATACTTTTTAGTTAGAAGAAGATCATACAAAAGGAGCACTAATACATCTTCTTCAACCCCCATCAAAGTGATCGAGTTGTAGATTTCATCTTCACTTTTCAAGTAAGTATCTTTAATTTTATAATCAAATTTGGTAAAATGACTTCACTTTGCAAGGAGATCTATAAGTTGATTGGGTCATCTAAATTTCTTGCATGGAAAAAGGAGGACAGACATAATCCTCGAAGAAAGTGAAGTCATTGAACATATCAATGGAAAGGTCTCCTCTGAATACATGTAAAGGGATTCTTATTAAAGGTCCCCTCATATAGCAGTATAGAAGACATCAAAGATATATATATGATAAGATGGTAGAGATATTCTCTGAAGATGTGATAAACAAGGTCACATCACTTAGATATGATCTTCAAAAATTAAAGGTATCAAAGGATAAAAGGTTATCTTCATAAGATCTTAATTGCAAGATCTGGGAGAGATAATCTTCATTTTTCTAAATGCACTAACTAATGAACAAGGTAACAATGTCTATGAGGATAAGAAGGCTATCCCATTCAATAACATGTGGTCTCTATGCAAGATAGAAGAAGACGGGTTGAGGGAAAAAGTATTCAAGACATTTGTTGAAAGGAAAGAAGAACAAAGCTAATATTCAATGCTATGAGAACTATAGGAAATATTGTCCTAAGATCAAGGGCAATAACAAGAGAACAAAATAGAAGTCCATTTCACCGAAGAAGTGGAGGAAGTTGAAAGAAATAAGTCCAAGGAAGAGGAAAATCATTAGAAGTAAGAGCTCGTGACATAACCATAGGAAGCATGAAGGATGTCTGATAATCAACTATGAAGGATATAGCTCTTGGGAACCTCATTGGAAAATTAAGGAAAGGAAGAAGTCATCCAGGACAAGGCTCATCATACATCAAGTCAAAAAGGAAACATTTGCTGGACAGGGATATACAATATCCTCAAGATTCTCTGATGGAATCTTCATTGGAAGATTCACCAATCCAGAAAGGAAGCAAGTGTTTCATTAGGAAGTTCAACTTGTGGAATTCATGGGATGATCATATAAGATATGAAGCAGATCAAGGGGTTGAAGATATTTTGAATCAAGGAAGCTGCTGAAATAAGCCTAGATGACCTAAAGGTAAATGAGGTATGTATGCTTGTATTTGATTTTATAAAGTCATGTTGTATGGTTGCAGGTAACTTGGATCACCGCTATATTTTGAGAAGCATGATCAAAGGAAAGGAATCTCCTCCTATGAAATAATTTCGAAAGACATGAGTCGCATTGGATGAAATCAACTTAATATGTCCCCATATGAAGTATGAGGTGGTTGACTACAATTGAGGAACTATGAATGGAATATCTTGTGAACAAAATATGTGAATAAAGGAAGGAAGGGATCATGATATATGAAACCAACATCCGTAGGACCAAGAATATTTGACTTGTTGAAAATAGGAACAAGAAATGCTAAATATAGAAGTGCTAAAAATAGCATTTCTATAAATAACATTTTGGGATACATTCCAATTTAAGTTAGTCCCTGAACTAAAATTCGAATTTTATCTTAGTAGCTATTTGAAAAAAATTAATATATTCATCTTGAGTTAATTAGTTGGAGAAAATCAAACATGAAGTCTATGTGAAGACATGCAACAGTTTTCCCTTTGATTGAGGAAGTTATCCCTTAATTAAAGTGATTAGGATGAGTTTTACCTTGAGTTGTAATTAGTTAGCTTAGTTAACTGAGTTAAATCTAGTTAGATTAGTTCCAACAGTTTGTGGAACTAACTGTGAGTTTAGTTAGTTAATGCATGCATGCATGTAATACAACACTTCAGATAATTGAATATTCTCTCATAAATAAATCATGCATGTCAGTTTAGTCAGAGATCTGGTTGAGATCATATGATGGGACAATGGACTATCAGTTGCAGGAATATTCTATTAAGGATATCTCTTGCATGCAGAAGGAATTCATTCCTTGGAGATTGCGCAGTTACTTCTAAGTTTGGTGAGTTGTATGAGAGGTCAATTCACACACGTGGCAGCTAGAGGACCTAGGAGAAACTACGCAAGGAAATAAGAGGCTTGGAGGATTGAGGGAAGACGTATGTTGTGTCTTTTCAGTCTGTGAGCAGCATTGAGGGATTGTACTGAGAGCTAGATAGCTTGGGAGCTAAAGCTTTGTGTAATCCAGACATATTTCCACTTGTATGATAATACAAATATCGGGGTTTTCAGCTGAGGCTTTCCGCAGAGTATTCTTCTGTTTTCATGTGTGATATATTTCTCATTCTCTATTATATGTGTTCTATTTGATCTTGCTCAAAATCGATTAAGTTTTCGTAATTTTGTTTGTGGAAGTAGATTAATTATTAGTATATTGCATTATTAGGTGATCTACAGTGGGAAATTCTACATGACTATGATATCTCCTAGAAATATATGAAGACTCTAATGAAAGTATGGAAAAATATGGAGACCCTTGACAAGACATATCTTTAGGATATGTGTCGACATATATGCAGGATGTTAATGCCTACAGAATAATGTCACGATGAAAGACCATCACAAAGGTAACTATGATTTAAGTATTCATTATTTATAAACTAGTATCTAAATGGGCTTATGCAGGGCTATCGAACGGAAGAAATATGAATGTCTCCCATGAAGAACCACGTAGAAGGATGCAAGAACCTTTCAGAAAATAAATCTTGATGAAGGTAGCATAACATAAAGCAATGTCAGATGAAGACTGATGGATCGCTTTTCAATGAAAGGAATGATGACATGAGTAATGGATGAAAGTGATGGATGGTTTGTGCCCTATGAAGAAGTCCGAAAAGATGAAGACTCCACAACAAAGAAGAAACTCATGACATAGAAGAAAGGATTTATTCAAGAAGTTGGTTGCCCCATCATCTCCACCTGAGTAGATGCTGAAGGTCCCTATTTTTGAGAGGGAGCCTGAAAATTTTCTTACTTGGAAGAAACTTGAAAATTCCTGAGCCAAGAGGGATCTTAGGTACATTCCTTTTGTAGGAAGGAGTAAATTCCTTTAATGGAATAGATATGTCCTCCCTAATTGAGAGGGAGAGATAGACACATAATTTTGTTCTTCATATGGGAAGACATAATGAGAGGATTGGGTATTCATTTGGAATCCAATACTCTTTGAGGATGAGATAGGCATCCAAAAGAAGGGTAGTCATGGAGGACTGATATTATTTGAGGAATGGGGAGTCAAAGATAACAATAGTTATCATGGAACACATGCTAAGTACCCATGTAGGGTATGCTCTACGAGAGACAATGATGAGAGTGTTTATAAATCATTCATCTTGCCAAGATTGAGCTCAAATGTTGTGGAGAGATAGAGTTGTTAGTTAAGGCCTTGCTATGTAACAATTCTAGTTGATATGATGTTAAACAAATGGGATACCATCCGATTCTTCTTATGAGAAATTCTTTAGATTGAGAATGACCAAGTACCATTATGAATACCTTCGTAGTTAAGAGGGAGTGTTGTAAAATGTAACTAGGTTCAATCTTCATAATGACATGTAATTATGATATTTGTAAATAATGAAAATAAGATAATCAAATTATTATTGTATGACTTGCTTCATGGGTTTCATGAGAAAGGGATTTTATTTTATATGGCTACCATTAAGAGCCTTAGGATTTGTCATTAAAGTCGAAGAGTCAATGTCATGTATGAAGACCTCTTCTTGATCATGTGTAAATTGTATATAAGTCTATATAGCCCTCCAATGACAAGCAGACATTCCTCTCTTCAAGATAAGATGACCATCTCATGTGGGCTTCCCTTTATAGAGACACAACTATTCATAAGTACAAGTTTGCTTAATATGAGAGAAAAATCACTATAAATAGCAAGCTCGGCCTAGTCCACAAGAATAAAAATTTGGATATCCTTCTCTGAGTTTTTCAGATGACTGTGATAGAAGACTTCAGATATCTTTGAGATTTCAGAGAGTGATTACAGAGTTTGGATGTAGAAAAGGGAGCTTGGTCTAAGGCACATGAATTGATATTGGGAAGGGAATTCAAATCCCTCTTAAGTTCATAGCACAGTAATAGCAAGGAGTATTGAAGGGCCAATGAAATATTGTCTATGGTAACATAGTTTGGATCTCCACAATTTGGATCTCTCTGAAGCTCGGTTAATAGTGGAAGCAAGACATATTCGAATGTGATCACAATTAAGAAGTTCAGGTGGATTTTTGAAGGAAGATGAAGGGAAAATGGGATGCTACCTTACAATGAAGAGTCTCTCTATCTAGGTATTGCATCAAGTGGAGAGGAGTAGTATTAGTGACATAACAGTTTATTGGAACTACAATTTGCTGGTCATACTATTGTCATGAGGTATCATCTGAGTGACGTGGGATTGGTAAAGGAAACAATGTTGTTAAGGCAGTGATGAAGATCTCGGTATCAAGGCAATGATGAAGATCTTGGTGGAAGAGGAGTCAAGAAGAGGATTGACTAGAGAACGTGTGTCTTGGTCTTGGAGTGGCTACTAGGTCAGGGGTCTTTGTCTTGGTATTTGTTAATTGTAATATCTATAAGAAGAATTTGTGTGGGTTTTCCTCTAAAAGAGTAAGAGGTTTTGGCCCTCAATCATAGCCTACATTTTGTGCCTCTTCTCTATTTATGTTCATGCGTTGGTTACTATTTGATGAATAAGAACACTAATAATCTAATAGGAAGAAGATCCTAATCTAAAGAAATAAAAAGCATTCATAAGCAGTCATTAATGGAGGAGAAATCACCTAATGCTAATTCCCTAGATTTATCAACATAATTTAGAATCTTGTTGAAATAAGAAACATGTTTATCCTCTTGATTATGAACAACACCAATGGAAATTATTCTTACATCATACTAGACTAGGAAAGGTTTTCGAAAATCAAGGAGAGCTAAAATCAGTTGCTCTCTTATCTTCTCTTTCAAAAATTCAAATTATTTATTAGCTACAATATCCCTTTAAATGATTATTGTTCCTTTTTAATGGTATCAATATAGGTGCACATATATGGCTGAAAGTTGTAATAAAATTTCTATAAAAACTAGCCAACCCATGAAAACTTCTTACCTCATGAATATTCTTCAGGGTAGGTCATTCTTTGATATATTTCAACTTATTTGTGTCCATTTTCAGTCCTTATGGAGATATTATAAAACCCATTTAGGTTAAATATCTCTTCATTTTATCAATAGTTTTTCTTGTTGCAACCTCTTCGACACCAAATTCAAGAACCTCAAATGTTCCTCCCTAGTTTTACTAAACACAAGAATATAATCCAAATATACTATTACAAATTTTCCAATAGAATCTTTAAGGACTTCATTCATGAGTCTCATAAATGTACTAGGTGCATTTTTCAAGCCAAAAGGAATAACTAACCACTCATATAAACCATCATTGGTTTTGACTATAGTCTTCCATTCATTTCCTTATCTCATCCTAATTTGATGACATCAAATTTTTAAATCTATCTTAGAAAAGAACTTTTTACCAATCAAACAATCGATTATATCATCCATATGAAGTAATGGATATATGTACCTTAATGTTATATTATTTACTTCCTTGGATTCTGTACACATCCTCCAACCTCCATTTTTCTTTGGGATCAATATTGCTGGTACAACACAAGGACTTGAGCTTTCTCTAATTAACCCCTTTTCCAATAGTTATTGTGGTTTCTTTATGATTTCTTCATTTTACTTTGGGGTCATCCTGTAGGCTACATTATTTGGTAAAATTTCACCTGAAATATGATATATGTGGTGAGCGATTCTCCTTTTAGTTTGCAAGGAATTTGGAAACTCATCCACAATGACATTAGCAAAATCATCCACTAATTCTTGAATTTTAGTAGGAGATTCACTCAAATTTGTATGCGTAAGGACAACTATAGGCTTACCAATTAATGAAAATTGTACCTCTTATTTCTTCTTGGATTCTTGCAACAATTCTTTCTCGTACATCATTAGTACACTTGGGCCTAATCCCTTCTCTTCTAGAGGAAACAACACATGTTTGTAGTTGTCCTTTCTAAAGGTGTAAGTATTTCTCCTTCCATCTTGAACAACTTTCCTATCATATTTCCATGGTCTCCCAAGAAGCATATGACATACATCCATGGGCACAATGTCACACATCACTTCATCTTGGTAGCTTCTAATATGGAATTTGAATCTACTTTGTTCACTCCTGTCATTTGATGGATGTACCATGGACTTGTCACTCCCTTAAAGGTTGAAACATCCTAATAGGATCCTTTATTAACCTCTCTTGTCAAACAAGTTAACTCCAATACTTTCTAAAGCCTATTTGGAAGGGCATGACACTATGAAGTGTCCACCATTTCCCCTAATTAGTGAGCTTATTTACCCAATTGCACTAATGGAATGTCGTACTGGAAGGTGGGTGTTATAGCACCATTTACCACTCTTGTTAGATTTGATGCTCTGGTTATGGCCTAGGGAAACCCTTCCTTCCAGACTTGGTCCAAAAATCTAAAAAGCAGTGTTTTACTTCCCATACGCCACATTTCCCTGTGTTAAAAGTGTGTACATGCGGGTCAGTATCTACCCAACTCACTTATATGTGTTAAAACACTAAAAAATAAATAATCTCCTTAAAGTCGGGTGGAGTTTATGGGTTTTACCTTTTACTCACCTACTATAGCCCTTGGCCCAACTATTTCCCAACTAAAAAAAATAATTTGGAGAAGTATAAATAAACCTCCATGGGAAGACCTAAGAGGAGAAGAAATGAGATATTGATATTATAGTTGATTATATCCTTGATTGAGTAGGAAGAAATCCATGTGCTTCCTGCACTCTTAAGTTATAGGAAACCTTTGTATCCTCTTTTGAGATGTTCTTCATCCTTCTTATGACATCCTTGTGTGTATCGATGGAGGAAGATTGCTGAGGCTGGGGCAGGACGGTTCCACTTGGAGTTGGGGGAAGACTCAGGTTGTAGCTTTCCACATTTCATTTAGCTTACATAAATAAAGAAAAGTTGTTATGTTCCTGATATTTATTGTGTGTTTATGCGTTAATTCTTGTTATGATTTACTTATGAATATTATATTAATGCTCAATTGCTCATTTTTTTATATGATCTAACACATATACCATGAACATGCTATCTATTAATTCTATTGTATATTCTTTTCTTGGATAAGTTACAGGTTTTAAATGCATAGGAAGAAGTAGAGGGTTTGAACCCTACGAGATTGACCTTGAACATAGGACCTCTGGGTAATACCACTCCTTCCCACTTCAGTAGTTTAAGCATTTAGATTGTTTGTCTGCACATTTGTTTCTTTTGTTTGCCCTCTGCTCTATTGGGGTTTTCAACCCAAGACCTTAGGGTGTTTCCACTTGAAAGAGTGGGGAGACACATTGGATCTTATACAAGATTACAGGTGGGTCTCCATCTTGGACGTGGAATCCCTATATGGGATCCAAGTGCTTCATAGGGTCATAAAGGAATTTTGTAGGGTGAGCATTGAGAACCATGGGCCTCCACCATAGCAGAGCATTGAATTCCATGGGATCCTTCAACACCACTAGTTTCTTGTTCATGCCCTAGTTATCAAGAAATGATGATGCACTTGGAAAAAAATGTTAATTTTGTAGCTCAGAGAAAAATTCTAACCATGGGATGAGATTCCTCTTTTCGAAAGGACCAATTTTAACTATTGAAGTGCTTAATTTGGCCAAGGGAAAGTGTATTTTTTAATTAAATCCCAGCCCACATGTGCATATTTGATCAGGTCGACTCTAAAGCAAATTGGGCACCCTTGCAATTCTATAAATACAAGTGACCTCAACCTCATTTGGGCATCACCATGAGACATTCTCCTATTCTCTTATTTGTTTTTGGCTCGCACAAGTCTAAGGAAGTTCATGGAGATTGGCTCGCACATGTTTCTGATTTCAAGGTTTGAAGGAGAGGGGAAATATTTGATAAAATAAGTGGAGGCCTCTTTCCAATAGTGCCTCTCTTGAAGTTACACCTAGGAATATTTCTAGAAGCCCTTAACCAACTAATTACAAGTGTACCAAAAGGACATATAAGAAAATAGAAATAAATATTTATAGAGAATATTTACAAGGAATTTTCCCTCATGGGAAAAAACAAAAATTTACTAATATGGTCCTGCATCAGGAATCATGCCACTAACGAATGTAAAATCCAAGGTACTAGACTATTTCTAGATCTACATCCTAGATAAGGTGTTGAAGTCAATGGGAAGAGATCTATTAAAGGAAGGCCCTGATGTATCCCCCATCATTCAACATGAAACCAAAACCAAGATGAGGTATTTGATGGTAGAAACTAAAGAATTAATGCACAACTAACATATGGATGGTTGATGGAAAATGTAGAATGATACTATAGATGGGACACTCTGGCTAGGAATTCCCTTGAACATATCATGAAGTGACACAAATATGAACATGGGATCTTGGTTTGAAGAATATCATAAAAACGCAATGATGACATAGAAGGCATCACCTTAGCTGAGAGACTAGAAGGGTATCCAATCGAGTGAGATATTGACTCAATAACAAAGTGACTTGACTCATGTAAATGGTGAATCTCTAAAGCCAAGGAAAGACTAACTATAGGACGATGACTCAAATAAGTGCAAATTTTAGGGGAGACTAATAATTTATATGATAAAACATAGAAAAATTTGTTCTTTCCATCTTTCCCTCTTTTAATAAATGATCCCCTTCATAGTTTAATGAGAACAAGAGATAAAATAGGTGATCTTGATAGCGTATTTTTCATTTAGTTTTAATGATCCTGAAAAATATGTAAAACAATACTAGGATTATTGCCTTTTTCATTAGTTTTATAGAAAGGCCAAGAAATATATAAAATTACACTTGTGTCATTCTCATGGATTAATAATTGTGAGAATATATAAGAGTTTTCTTAGCAAATTCTATCTTGATTATTGAGTAGGAAAGAATAGAAATAACTTGGGATTTTCATTGTGTAATGAGAGTGAAAAGAGGAACAAAACAAAACTTATTCTAGAGAGATGAGTGGTATAATGGTATGCATCTTGTTTTGAGGATGAAAAAACTGCCCTAAGCAAAGTAGGAAGTAGTGATAAGGTGTTTGGTACTAGAAATACACACATCATAGTGGTCTATCTGGAAGGGTGAGATGAGTTGCAAGATGGAGGCAAGACTAATGCAAAGGAAATAGGTCAAGCATGGCTAGAAGGTTGGCAAGAAAAATTAAGGCAAGCAACATTATAAAAACATCTAGCAAGACATTGAAGACCATAAACATAGGTTACCAAAGAGAAACGATAAAAGGAGTGGGACCCCATATAAGGGAAATAGATGGCCATAAATAATAGAAAAAGAGAGGGATGAGGCTGAATTTCAATGTCATGATGGGCTCTAAAGAGGATTCCTAGACCTACAAATGAACACGATACGGGAACCAAAATGATAACCAAGTGCCATTTTATGGACCCCATAAAGGATAGGTTCTATTGCACAAGTTACAACGTGCAAAAAAAGAAGGTTAATGTAAGATCTTGATGGGGTGATCCTTAAGACATAGTGAAATACCGTGGGAAAAATCAATAGTGTAGTGTAAAGATTGATGTATCCTAACCCTATATTCCAATTTTGACAATATACCTCAAGGAAACAGTAAATGTGGTTAAACTCCATGTTTCTCTATTAAATATATCTAAAAGTTCCTTACGAAATAATTAATAGCATGATAAAGAAAAAGACAACCAAAATACCCCCAAGAATTAAATGTATAATGTAAGGAGGTATATCCAATGCGAAAGGAGATACTTTGGACCCACTTTACCCATAGAAAAGAGGATTTGTTTTACTTCTGTGTTCATTTGTTACCCATAAGGAGACAAATTTTGGAGAAGTCCTCTTGTAGTTAGAATTTTCTATTTTTTCAGATCATGGGAGGGTTAGGCCATGAAACAAGATTTTGAAACCACCAAGTAAAATCTCTTCACCTCCTCTTTCATTTTATATGGAGTTTTGTCTTTGTGTTCCATGAAAATCCTATGCTCGGGATAATATATCCAACTCAAGTACAGTCCATTTCATTGTCATGGAGAAAAGGGGACATTGTTAGGCCCCTCAAAACTCTCTTGTGAGGAAGACAAACAATTGTTAGGCCCTTCAAAACTCTTTTGTGAGGAAGAAACAATTGTTAAGCCCTTAAACTTTCCCTTTTCCTAGTAGTAGAGCATTGAAGCTAGTTTTTCTCCGTTATAGAAGAGGGTAAGCCTATTTTGGACCCATTTTTTTGCATATTGATGTATGTGATGTTTTCTATGATGGGTTTGCAAGGATTGCAATAGGTTCTAGTGGATGGAGAGAGAACATGAAGTTGATAATGAGGTTTCCATGGAAGGCACTAGGACAATAGTAGCCATATGCAACTATGGTCTTCTAAAGTTGTTCAAAACCCAAAACATGAGAGGGTAGTCTAGATTATTGGAGAGTATTATTCAATGGTGGGATCCTACAAAATATCACTTTGAAGTAGAGGTACAAGAGGTAAATATAGAGGTGAAGGAAATATACTTTCTCATGGGCATGTTGATGAGAGGAGCCTTGTTAGGGTATTCGAAGGAAAACAAGTGGGAGAGAGGAGCATGGAGGATGTGATCGTAGAGTACTACACTCCCACTATGTGGAGGGAAAAAGGGAAGACCCCAATCATAGATATATTGGAGCTCCCTCTATACACTATCATTTTTACTATGACTTGAGTGGCATGCATAACTAGTCCCCACTTGGTCTCCAAAATTTAGGTGGACATTATTGTTCAATGCATGGCCTTGAAAGTATTCAAATAGTTTGAAAGGATACTGGTGAACTTAAAGGAACAATTCATGAAATACATAATACAAAAATAGATCATTCTTTAATATGGTAGGATCATTGTTTCTTTCTTCTTTGAGTGAGTATAAATACCACAACCACATATTTCAACATCACAACTATGGAGGATGGTATTAGGAGAACATGATATGGATTAATGACTACACATAATTGGTGACTCATTTTTTCCATGACTCTGACTTATTTGTTTTCCCTAACAAGTAGTGGGGAGACATTGTAAGTGAAGTGTTTCTTTTGGTGTTTTCTATTTTATGGTTTTTTTTGGTGGTACAATTCACTAATCATTGACATGTTTGATGACATAGATGTTGCACAATAAAGACTAGAGGGAGAGGCTCTAGATGTTTGTTGGGGAGCAGTAAGAGAGGTAGAGCTACTAATGGCCTGAGAGGATTCAAATGAGGAGGAGGATACTAAAGGCATAGGTAGGTGATGTAAATTCTAGAGGGGATGATGATGGTTGTAGCATTCACCCAACTAGAGTATGTACCATGATACACAAACCACTACATAATAGGTGTGTCTAGCAAGGTGGGGCAAATTCTCCATCTTGTGGCCAAGATTGTTGTGTGTTACGGGGAACACTAAATTAGATGATTATTAGTTATAGGACACCTATTTATGACTATATATGGTCCCTTTGGGGAATTTTTGAATTAGGTATTAGATACAAGCTTATGAGTCCATGCTTGTGAGCCCATGTTTTTTTTATGATATATGTGTTACCCACCAATTGTGGGTGACCCATAGGAGAAATTTTTCTCTTATTCATCTCTTACAACCAACAACCAACAACCCCTGAAATCCACCTTGTAGCCGATGTGATATGCCATTCATATCTTCACCACTTGCGTCAGTCATATGTTTCCTCACCAACATATGAATAATGCCTGAACACTTGTCATGGCACTTGAGGAGCCTAGAAGAGGCCCTAGAAGAGAAATCCACTAGCATGAGGTCATCAGTTTTCTCACTTCAAATCAAACATGTGGAGATATTTATGTCTTAATGAAAGCTACAAGGTTTTGTTTTCCCATGATACTAGAGTCTAGATTAGACTCTTATAATCACTTACGCTACCAATCCAAGTATCACAACAAACTACTTTGCACAGTGGAACGTAAACAACCGTATATCAACATATGCACAAATATAGAAAACGTTTTACAAATTTTTAACTATCGAACTTTGTTACATTAACAAATGGTAATACAACTATTTAGGGCTCTCATACTAGGGATAATGGACCTCATATATCCAATGATACAAATATTACAAATAGTCTTTGGTGTTAGTCCTTCAATGACCAATCTACCCTAAGCAAGACCACTCTCTACCTACTTGTTGATGTAGCACTCCATAACCCTTTCAGTCCATGTGTCCTGAACACATCTACTAGGTCTTTTAGCTTTGATCTACAACAACACCAACATGCCTCTATCAATGAACCTACTCCATTAGGTCACTAAACACTTATCCAACTACTCTCTAGCTCATCATTAGTCCTTCAACACATCAACACATTGAGACTCTTTTCGAGTTGTTCACAACTCTATTTGTGAACAACTTTCAACTACCCAATACTTCTCCTCAACTCCTTTAGGACTTCTTTCCCACTAGATTCTCCTTAGCCCTTCAAGGGCACAACTCTTAGGGACTTCTTCCCACTAGGTCCTTCTAGTGCTGCCAGATTAAGACACACTTAGGGCATGGAGGGCTGCCACTTATCAAAGTTAAATGTCCTTCTCCAAGATTGAACTTGGGTTGATGTAATTTTCTCCCTTGACTTCCTTCCTTTGTCCTTCAAGGATCAATCTAGATCTTACAAGTATTCACCCTTCTTGTAGATGTCAAATTCCTTCTTGCCAATGGACCTAGGACTAAAAATACCATCGACTTGGTTCCCTCCTTACAACCTTAGGATGACCTTCCAATTCTATCCTCTTCTAGGACCTCATCCACTTAGCAAAAAACAACTTGAAAAACCATACTACATCTAAGATGAAACTCTTCTACATTCCCTAGAGTCTGATTTTTTCATCCCACTGGTTAAGGCTTCTTGACCTACTACAATAGCCCTTAACTTTGCCTCAAAACTCCTATAAGTTCTACACTATGCTTCCTTCTCCAAGGTTGTCATAACATAATTTTCATGACTTCATTTTATTGCTCCAATCTCTAAGGTGAATTCATTAAGTTCTTTTCATTAGGATGATCTAAAATATGTCCTCTAATAGGACTCCATATTATAGCAAACGAACCAAACTATGAAGAATACACACCTTTGATTTGGTACTCTTTCTACTGCCTTCAATCTTGGCCCTCTGCTACTACAGACCTCAAGTATCCGGCCTGGTTAGGGAACCAAGTTAACCCTCAACTATACCTGCAATCTCTTCAAAATCCACCAAGTTAACATATATTCCTCCATTCACTTATTACCAAACCTCTTTAGGATGTTTATTGGCCCTCCTTTTGACCACAGACCAGCCCTATTTTAGGGCTTGGTCCCACTTGTAACCTTACAAAAAAACTTAGATCTATTAATTAAGATGAAAAACCTCTACGAAAGCACATATTAGACTACAAAATTCCCTCAAACAACTCAAGAGGCCTCTGCTCCTACTCAACCCTTCAACCTGTCACAAAAGAGAATAATCCAGCTGCTTTCCAAAGTTCGGCTAGGACACCTAGAATGCAACTGCCTCAGACTTTAGATGTATCTTCAATGATTCAATGCTCCTTGGATGTCCTCCTTCTATGTCTATGATAATCCTATTTATATGTTTTGTGTGGTGTGACACTAGCCCTTAAGGGCACTCCTGCAACTAGGCCATCTTGTCGCTTTTGCCATCATAACCACACTCTAACACATAAAAAATAATGTCTCTTTGTAGACCTTCGATATTGATAATTTTCATGGCCCCTAGTTCATTTGAGGGTCCTCTTTCATCTCTAGGTACCAAGTCATCGATTCTCCTCATGGTTTGGGCCCCACACCTTTGGGTATAAACCCTAAGCTTGGGTTCTAAGCCCACTCCTAAAAAAACTACTAGCTTGTACTTTCCCCATTATTTTATTGTTTTAGGGATTTGTAGGCTTAGTTAGACATTTTTTAGTTACATATAAATCAGATATCACTTCATTTTGATATGTCATTGTTACACATTGGATTTTCGGCCTCCTTAGATGAACTCACACTTGATCTTTTTGTGGATGTTTGGAGATCTTTGGATGCATTGATGTTTCGAGATCTTTGGATGCATTTTGATGTTTGAAGCTAATTTTGGATATTCTTTGGAGCCTTTCTTTAGTCTAATGGATGGAATATCTCATATTATATTGTAAGTGTACTTTATTGTTGAATACCTATTTATTGAATGTCTAATGTGTAGAATTAATGATTATAAGTTATGCTAAATTCTTCCCTAATTTGTTAAAGATCAATTTTGAAATGCTATCTAGATGAATGTGTCATGTATTATTCATAGATAACATGTGATTATTTGTCCTAGTGGTGAAGTCCTAGTAGCTCTCCCATAAAACTACAGTTTTCCATTGAGTCGGTAAATATTTGGAATTTGATTGCTAGAGCATCAAATTTCAGCCTCCTTAGGAACAATTTTTTCTATTCTTTATCCTCATAGACTTCATATTCCCAAGGGACAAGGAATTAGTCCTAATTGTTGGTTATAATTCCTGAATTTTCTCCATATTTTCCCTCAGTCAAATTTGTTCCTTTCAAGGCTAAGTAAAAAAACTAAGGCTTGATGCGAATCCCTAGGCAAGAGGAATTTTTGTGGTTAGAGAGACCAAAAATCAAGAGGATAGTATTTTCCACAAAAAATACAAATTAGAATGTGGGAAAAAGCCAAGCATGAGCTCTTCCACACCCATATGGCCATCAACTAATTGTTAGGCCAATGTTTCCCTATATCATAGAAGACAAGGAACCCTTGCATGCCCCAACCCCCTGTTATCACCCAAAAAATGATCACCTAGACATCTCTTACTAGGTTGATCCAAAGACACCATGTAGGATAGGTTTTACAATGGTAAATCCACTTCCACCATAGAAAATAATTTATTAAACCATTTTTCCTAAATTATTTCTCGTTAAAATCCAAAAAACCCCGTGATAATATTTAAATTAATCATTATTTATTTAATATTCTCTAGAAATAATTATTT
>APFE030274105.1:29922-41624 GCA_000404065.3 Pinus taeda | reverse complement strand
TCTAAATAACTTTTCCCTTTTAGAAAATATAATAAGTATTCTCAATGGCTAGATTTTGATTTAGTCAATAATATTTTGTTATTTTATAATTCCTAATTTGGTTCAATACTTTGTTATAAATAGAGGGTTTTTCTATTCATTCTTCACCATGACCATTTTCATAGTCAACGTTATCATGTAATAGAATTTGAGCTCCCACTTGAGTTCAAACACCTTTCTTTTTGTAGATTGCAAATTGAGAGAGAGAAGCACATTGCTAGAGCAAAAGGACAAGAAAGTACCCATCCCATGGAGGGGGAACTACAGACCCATATTGTAATTTCTCCTCACCAAGTGCATTCATTAATAATATTATCATTTGATTAAGTCCTCCATTGCATTATTGCACTTTTATTTTACGATATTATATGTTTATGTTTGTAAGATCTATTGTGTTGCAGGGTTTTTCTTCATGTTTTATTGTAGATCTGAACCATAGAAGCAACAATCTCTTGTTGTTAGGGATATAAGTCACCTATAACTTAAGTAAGGGATTTTGTTACACTTCTCCAAAATCTTTACACTAACAATCCTTATAAGTAATGAATTTCCCCATCCTTAAGGGGGCGATAACTACTATACATCATACAAAGCAAGCTCTCATTCCTTGAGATATGAGAAGCAATACATAGAAGAATCAAGAAAGAGTTAAATGATTTTATAGGGATGGGAAAAAAGGGTTGAGGTAATTCGTGCATCCAATATTGCTCCCTCCTCACATCTATACACTTAGGATGAGGTACTCCATCATAGTCATTCAAATTGAGCATGACACTTGGCCATGAAGTTCTTTACCCTTTGTTTCATTATTATTAACAGGGAACCTATCAATTGAAGGGTGGACCAAGGAATTGTCACTTTCCCTTGGGGCTTTGGAACACCTAATAAGATATTATATTGACCACTCCTACCTAGGAAGGTAACAACATTATGTGACCAATTCCCCAATTTTTGAAGAGAAGCCTCATATGAAGTGCTACTTTGTGCATTTATTTCAAGCTTAGTTCACTTAGATGAAATAATGATTAATGTACCTTATGGTGAAAGTTTCATCTCTCGATATTGTATGTAATTGGCAGGTGGTTCCATCTATAGGCCTGGGAAACTTAATTGGGGTCTAGGTATTCTAAAGGGACATTATGAAACCCATAAGTGATGCATTGAGAGTTAGTAGATTCCCAACAACTGTAGAGAATCATGTGTATCCATGGGCACCTTGAAAACCCACAACATTCTTTCATTTTGATTTATTATTCATGGGATGATGCACCTAGACTAGAATGCCCCAACCAACTTAGCAATGATCACATGGTTTGGCAGTTGATGTAGGGCCTAGATGATGTTTTCCTCACACCTTAATACATGGGAGGGCTAACACTATCCTCAAATCCCTCAACATTGGAGCATAATTATCCGTTCACACTACTAGGAATCCAATGAGACCCGTTTTGTGCCCCAACCCCATATTTAGGGTCCACAAGATGATTTTTGCAGAGATATGGGGGCCAACCCCTAGATTATTATTTTATAGGCCCTCTACACTTCTCATGGCACTTGAGGATCCCACAACATGCCATAGAAGGGAAATATGCTAGCATGACATTATCATTTTTCTCATTTCAGCTCACACATGTGAAGATATTTATGTCTTAACGAAAGTTACAAGGTTGGCTTATGAGCTTCCTTGTAGTTTTCCCATTATTTCATTATTTGAGGGGATTTTTAGCTTAATTGGACATTAGTTAGTCATATATAAATTAGATATCACTTCATTGTGATATGTCATCACCACACATTGGATTTTTGTCCTCCTTAGAGGAAGTCACACTTGATATTTTATGGATGTCTGGAGATCTTTTGATGCATTTTGATATTTGGAGCCGATTTTGGATATTATTTGGAGCTATTCTATGGTCTAATGGTTGTAAATATTGCATGTTACTTCTAAGTGTGCTTTATTATTGAATATCTATTTCATGAATGTCTAGTGTATGCAATTATTGATTCTAGGTTATGCTAAATTGTAACCTAATTTTTCAAAGTTCAATTTTGAAATGCTATATAGATGATTTTTTCATTCATTACCCATACATATCATGTGATTAATTGTCCTAGTGGTGAAGTCCTAGTAGCTCTCCCATAAAACTTAATTTTTCTATTGAGTGGGAAAATGATTGAAATTTAGTTTCTAGGGAATCAAATTTTAGACTCCGTAGGAATAAATTTGGCTAATATTTAACATCCTAGACTAAATATTCCCAAGGGACAAGGAACTAGTCTAAATGGTTGGTGATCATTCTTAAATTTCCTCCATATTTTCTCTCTCACAAATTCAACCATTTAAAGGCTAAGTTAGGAAGCTAGGGATTGGTGTGAATCCCTAGGAAAAATGAATTTTGGTGGTTGGAGAGCCTAAACATAAAGAGGGTAGTATTTTCCACAAAATCTATCCTTTTTTTGGGCATCAACTTCAATTTCATCCATAAATTTGGTTTCGATAGGTAGTTTCCCAAAAGGGAAACACTAGTTCTCCTTCCTTCAACTTAAGGGATTCCTTGAAGCTTTCATGATCCTTGGAATAACTGATATACATTGTAAGAAACCTTTTCTCTTAGCCTCAACCTTTGGTTTCTCCAACACTTATCAAATTTACCAAACCGTAGGTCTTGTGCCCTTATTTCCAATTTTATTTCTAGAAAGTGAATTACTTCCTTGTGAAGCCTTGAACCTAAAATTATGTCTTGCTTGAAGCATTCTTAGTGAGATCATTTCACACATTAATACTAGAATACCTATTATAGATATCTCTTTCCTATCGGGACTCCTCCCATCGGTGAAATTTTGTAAATAATAGGGGGTTTTGGCTGTGGTGATAGTGCGCCACCATCCCATTGTTGCTTCTATGAAATTTCGATGAATGTTCCAAAACGGAGTTTATTATTCTAACTCGTTAGCAGTTTATTTGTTCACAACAAATAATGAATCAAACAATGACGCATTATTCACAATAAAAAATACGTTACAGAAGTAAAATAAGGAATTGAGAAAGAGATTCACACACATAAAAATTTGACATAGTTAGTTTGGAGTAAACGTCTATTGAAAAACCCTAAAGGGAAAGCCAATGCAACAGATGAAGGTTTATTTTATTATTCTTTAGAAAAATTAGAGAGTATAATAATCTTCTTTCCAAACAACGGAAAAGCTTTGCAAATGTTTCTCCACTACTCCAACTAGCAGATCGACCTAGAAACTCATTGATTCCTCTACAAAACCCAACTCGACCTCCTCTAGTAATTCACACTCCCTTCTGCTCTCCACATTGACTATTGGAAATGTGCACTAGATAACTAAATCTCAAGTTGATTGATCTTGGAATCCTTTGGTGATCCTATACTCACACTAGGAAAAAATTCTCTACTTTCTGGGATTGATTCTTAGTAACTGGAAAATAATCTACTGCCAAGACTTGTGCATTAGAGAATTTGTACCAACTGGTGCAAGCTTCCTACGGATGAATTTTTCCTTCTCTCTGACTTTGAAAATCTCTATGAAAATATCCCCTGGAAATCCTGTCTCTATCTTTCGTTGAAACCCTTTCACTAATGCTTCCATAGATTGAAATTTACCTTTGTTGAATATTGCACACTAGGTAATTCACACTGCCTTGCTCCCTTGCTCCACAACTATAAAATTGTATCTATCTCGATCCCATCGACTTACTCTTACAATCTCTCTCTAAAGCTTCAATTGGAAACAACTAATCATGATCAATGGATAAGATCAATTTGAATCCATCATATCACTTTTCTAGAAGTCTCTAGAGAAAAAGTCGATTTCCTCAATTAATACCCATTAATTAATCAATTTTCCTAAGTTATACTTAAGAAATTTTAACTATTGATCAATTAATTTAATTGAGTGGTTTCTAAGTGTTTTCTCTTGAAATCTTTTCTGGGTTTTGGATATCTTGTGTTCCTTAGCCTCTTAGACACAATCTGAGACTAGTAAACTGATTTGATGCTACCATAAAGTAACATTCCCTCTTATCAAGGAAGGTGTTCTCCACTACACCCATATGTTCTCTAAAATATATGAACTTGGCTCTCCCTAGCTCTTTTGTGAGTATCTCTGTAATCTGTTGTTCTATGGGAACATGTTGTAACTAGACTGCTCCATGTTGCACACAATCTCTGATGAAATAGAATTGTATGTCTATATGTTCCAACCTATCATGAAACAATGTATTTTCAAAGATATTGATGCAATTATCAATATCACAGTAGATACTGGTCGCCTCCATTCTCTTGTGGATCAATATCACAAGCAACTTACGAAGCCAAATGGCTTCGCATGTAGCCATGCTAGCTGCCATTTACTTTGCTTTTGCAGAGCTCAGTGCCATGAAATTTTTCTTACTACTGCACTAAGACACAACCCTTGATCCAATGTTGAAGCAACATCTTGACGTGCTCTTTTGATCCACCGAACGACTTGCCCAATCTACTTCAATATAAACACATAACATAACACCATCACCTCGAGTATACCTCAACCCATACTTGATTGTACCACACAAATAACATAGTATATGCATCATTTCTATCTACTGCACTCTCTTAGGTCCCACCATAAATTAACAGAGAGTGTTGAATGAAAAGCATATATCTCACCTAGTGTTGACTAGATACATGAGGGAACCAATGAGTTGCCTATACAAGGTTGGGTTAGCATCCTTTTCCTCTTATGCATCGATCTTCCTCTAGTTTGTAATCATAGGTTTAGATATAGGCCTAAAATATCACATCCTAAACCTCTTTAGAATCTATGTAGCATATCTCCCTTAACAAAGGAATATCTCCCTATCTCTCTAGTGTACTTCTAGGCTTAGGAAGTGATGCATCAATCCCATATCTTGCATGTCAAACCCTACTTCCATGTTCCTCTTGCAGACCTCTATGAGCCCTGATGACCTATTCAGAAAGAGGTCATCCCTATACAATATTAGGATGAGTGGCTCACCCTCTTCCATCATATAGTAAAGGTTTTGATCTATGCCACTCTTGAAAAATCCCTTCTGCTACAAGTAGCTATCAATCCGACCATACCATATGTTGGGAGCCTGTTTGAGGTTGTATAATTATCTCTTTAGTATGCAAAAATGTGTGTCCCTATTATGTGTCTCGAAACTCTCTGGTTGTTGATACATACTTCCTCCTCTATCTCCCTCTTGAATAAATTTATCTTGATATCCATCTAGTGAATCTTCCATCCCATCTATGTTGCTAGATATATAACCAACCTAATGGAAGTATGTCTAAAAACTGGGGAAAATGTCTACTCATAATGTATGCCTTCCTTCTGCGATACCCCTTTTCCATTAAACTAGCCTTGTACTTCTACACGTTTCCATATGCAATGTACTTGATCTTATATATCCACAAAGATCCCACAACTGACTTATCCAAAGGTCTCGACACTACCTCAAAAACATCGTTCATCCTGATGGAGCTATACTTCTCCATCATATCATCCAACCACACTTGATGTTTTTCAACCTCTTGATAGTTGGAAGGTTTAATAACCTATGCCACCAATGCTTGGTACCTATCTAGATGTCTGCATTCTCTACTACTCATCCTAGGATATCCTATGAACTCCTCTTCATCCCTCAGCATCTAATGAAATTCTATGATGGTTTGACCACTAGTGGTTGGTGGATCAACTAACTCCTCATCCTACCTCTGCTATGCCATCTGCTACAAACTCACAGAATATCCTACACTTGAGGTTGTGCTGGTACTAGTAACTATACTAGATCCTTGTGACTATCCTCATTGATGTACCTATGGCTAGACTAATGGAGCTTTTGTTGGATCACTTTTAATCACCTGCTAACATCTCAAGAGATCTCTTGAATGCTCTATCCTCCATAAAATTCAGGTCTCATCTCATGATAATATTCATGCTATTAGGAATATATCTCTTGTATGCCTTTAATAATTCTTTATACCCAACGAAGAACCCCTTCTTTGCAGTATGATCTAACGTAGTGTGTTTATCATCGGGTATATGGTAGTAAGCTAAATTGCCAAAGATCCTAAAGTGACTCGCCTTTGGCTTCTTCCCTAAGAAGGCTTATTTTGCTGTTATGTTCACAAGTTTCCTGTGAGGAACCCCATTCTATATATATACCATTGTGTGACATTAATTTTCCCATAGAAACTTGGGCATGTCTTGTTCATACAACATAGATTTTTCCGCCCAAACTATAGACCTTTTTTTCTACTCAACTACTCCATTTGGTTGTGGATTGTATGGAGATTTCCACTCCCTCCAGATGCCTTCCTTCCCATAGAAGCCGATGAAGTCACTCTCTATGTACTCTCCTCCATTATTCATGTGAAGTACCTTGATCCACTTCCTTGTTTCATTTTCCACTATAGCTTTAAACTCTTGGAAATTACTGAAGACTTCATCCTTTATCTTCAAGAAATAGATACATGTTTTTCTAGAGTAGTCATTAATGAAGGTGACAAAGTATTCTTAAAATTTGAGATATCTAGTGGACATATGACTACAAATATTTGAGTGTATAGGCTACAACACACTATTTGATCTATTATCACTTCTTGGGAATGTTTCATTAACATATTTCCCATGTACGCACCCCCTACACACATCATCATGCTCCGTGCTTAATTATAGAACACCTATTACTATCTTCCTAAGAATATTAAGTGTTCCATGATGTAAATGTCCCAATATCCTATTCCATAATTCATTCAAGTCTCTCCCATTACTACTGTTATCATTGCTTTTGTTTCTCACTAGTGCCTTAAATGGAGAGTCGAGATGCAACTTGTACAACCTGCTGCCATGAAATCCAATATTTCTCAACTTATTTCAGTCCTGGTGTTAAATTCACACCTTCTTCCATACAAAATATACATCATATCCCTTGTCTGTTAGCTCTAACATTGAAATTAGTTTCATACCTAATTTGGGCACATGCACCACATATGTAACACCGATTCTTGATTATGACTCCCTCTAAATATCGATGGTACCTGTCCCAATTGGAGTACATTTAAACTTGCTTTAGATATATATATAGAAGTCCATATCCTCCTCCTTACAGCTAGAAAAGTAATATCTAACTCATGTCATGTGAGCTAACGCTCCACTATCTATATACGAAACACCTTGTGAAGCTGAGCTAGATAGGAAAGTTATCTAAGTGAATTCATCTTCCAATTTGGAAGACAAATTTGTAGCTTCCTAAATGTCGAATATCTCAGCTACCATACTGGAGAATATGAAAAATTTACTGGAGAATTACTAGGTATATTTTCCATGTTCTTTTCTCTTTCTGCCCTGCTTAGATATGCAACTACAACCCTTTCCATAAAGTTCTACACCCATATCTACTATGTGAATCAAATGATCTACTCACCAAAATTTCTTCTTGGAAACAAAACTAATTGCTTCTATTGCTCTGAGGAACTTTTCCTCCTCCGTGGATCTAGAAACCAATTTCCCTACCTCAACAATTCACACTGCTTGGTTGGCCTGCGCAGATCTATAGAAAGTGCTTCACCTCTCCCTTTAAAAATACACTATCTCTCCTCGTTTTTGTTTTGATTCTTTGATCTGATAAATAAATATTTGATACCATGTGAAATTTCCATGACTGCACCAAACTGGAGTTTATTATTCTAACTCGTTAGTAGTTTGTTTTATTTATGAAAAATAATGAAGAAATCACTTATGCATTCTTCACAATAAAAAATACGTTGTGGAAGTAAAATAAGGAGCTAAGAAATAGATGCACACAGATAAAAATTTGGCAGAATTCATTTGGACTAAATGTCCCAGGAAAGCCCTGAAGGGAAAACCGACATAGTAGATGAGGCTTTATTTTATTACTCTTCAGCAAAATTAGAGAGTACAATAATCTACTTGTCAAATATTGGTAAAGCTCCATAAAATTTTCTCCACTAATCCAACTGTAAAATCTACTTAGAAATTAAAGTTTGGAATTAATTTATCATAGATTAGAAATTGTACTGGAAAGATCGAGTGGGAATTTTATTAAACTATATTCTCCTTGACGAATTTGATTGTTTAATTATCCAATTTCATGATGAAATATGTGGTGGAAACTATGCATGGAAAGCCACCGTATATAATATTTTGAGGGAAGGGTTTTACTGGTAAACATTATTTTTTGACATTGACAAAAAGGTGAGGGCATGTCATCAATGTTAGATCTTTTATGGAAAGAAAAAGCTTGTCACCTTACCTCTGAAACCCATTCTTGTAGAGGCCTCATTTCAAAAATGGTGGTTATATTTTATTGGTGAGATACATCTACACAGTAGTGTACAACACCATTGGATATTGACTACCACCTACTATTTCAATAAATGGGTAGAGGCAATACTTGTAGAAAACCCAAAATATATATTCGTCATGAATTTTATTGTTGCAAATAATTTTTCACGCATTGGTTTCCCTCAAAATATCATTTCTAATAATGCCAAGCCTTTCTTCTCTTCTTCCTTAATTTTTGTGACAACCATAATATTACTCTTTGTCATTCTACAACCTATTACCCTCAGGTCAATGGGTTCGCTGAATCAAAAAATAAAAACATTGGCTTGGTCCACTTATCATTGACCACATTGAAGGAGAAAATGTTTTCTCCCTTAAGAACTTTGATTGAGAGGTAATTTACCGCTCAATAAATGGCCAATTCCTCAAGCACTATTTCACATACTGTATTCTTTCCAAAAAAGAAATTATATCATTATATAAAAACTAGAATTAAAATGCAGATGGTAGGTAAATAATAATGAATAAAGCTCAAATAAGATAAAAATCAAACAAAATTAAATCTTAAAATTAATACAACTATTATAGTCATGGGAATTAAATGCCTATTAGTACTTTGAATTTGATATTGAGACATGCTTAATCTAAAATATATACTAACTCAATAATTTGGTCTATTAAGTTACAATATTTTTCTATATTTAATTTTACGTTAAGGTGATATTTTTTGTGAGATGTATTGATTCTAGGTTGTAAATGATTATTTTCTCCCATTTATGAGTTAATTTATGCCATTGTATAGTACCTCAGATAACTACCTACTCCTTTTGGGGTGGGGTATGCTGACAACTCCATCGGGGCACTAAAAAAGCTTTCTAGCAGCAGAGAAATCTTAGTGGTACTAGGATAACTCCTAATAAGGATAACCTTCCCACCCCTTTTTACAATGATCACTCCAATAGGATATGATAGCAACTTCGCAAGGGCACTGAATAAGATTAACTGGAAGTGGAGGAATTCTAGTGGCATTGGGCTTACCCAATGTGATATATTCCCATCTTGCCCATCATAAAGGTGGAATTCAAATATTTATAATGATGAAGTTAGAATTAACAAGTTGACTCTTTAAATAGGGCATAATTGAGGATCACTGATACAAAGTCAAACAAAAGGAGATAGGAAATCATGAAAAGGGTGTTTGAAAGGAGTACTTATTCTCCTTCCTTATAGTCTATACATCATAATCCTTAAGCGTAATAGCTATTTGTTACTATGTTGTTTTGTGAACACGGATGATTCTTGATATGACACTAATTCTAGAAAATGTGAGAAATTATGCAATTAATGTCATCTCATGTGTCAAATCACAAAATATTAGAAGGCATGATCTCTTGACCATTAAACATTTTTACATTCATATAAGCAGATAAATAATGATGTATCTAAAACAAATAAATACTTGTAGCATGTGAGAGGGTTGCATTTAAAAAATTAACCACATAAACAACTGAAGTACTCAAAATATATTAATATATTTGTATCTTACCAAAAATATTAACATGAAAATCAACTCTTTATGTTTTTGGTAACGCTGTGTGTCTTTGACATGCAAGCAAAGTCGAAATTCTTCTAGCTAAATCCCATAAAATGTTTCCTAATCCTTAGGTTACTAGTTACATAAACACATTTACAATTATACAAAATGAACAGTGACGATCCTTGATACGACACTGATTCCAGAAAATGTGAGAAATTATGTGATTAATGTTGTCTCACTTGTCAAATAAAAATAAAAATATTAGAAGGGCATGATATGACCATTAAACATTTTTACATTCATATAAGTAGATAAATAATGATGTATCTTAAACAAATAAATACTTGCAACATGTAATAGTGTTATATTTAAAAAATTAAGCACATAAACAACCAAAGTACTCAAAATATATTAATATATTTGTATCATTTCCCAAAACAGTAACATGAAAATCAACTCTTTAGGTTTTTGGTAACATCTAGTATCTTTGACATGCAAGCAACCTCAAAATTATTCTAGCTAAATCCCATAAAACTTTTCCTAATCCTCAGGTTACTAGTTACATAAACATATTTATAATTATAAAAAATGAGGGTACTTAAAAGATCAAGTTGTCCTTCTTGCTTCTATATTCCTTTCAAATTTTACACCGATCAGAAACTTTCTAAATACAAAACTACGGGAATTGTTGCAACTACCTTTTAAACAAACCTTCAATTTTGCACTTGTCAGTCTGATATTATAAATATCCCCTATAACATATTGTTAGCGTTGGTTGAATGGACTATTTCCCGCACCATTTTGTATGTGCGCCTCATGAACCGTTTTTTAAATCCTTAGAAAAATGGCTAGTTTTTCTTCAATTTGAGTTACCCACTCCTCTACATCTTCCATTAAAATCAAGAGTCTATCCAATATTTCATGCAAATTTTTATGTTTGTTATTCCTTACTCTTGAAGCATCCTCCATCTTTCAATGGTTTTAAAGGAGTAATAACACTAATAAATCTCTACACTGAAATATTCCATGCAAATTTTTATGTTTGTTATTCCTTACTCTTGAAGCATCCTCCATCTTTCAATGGTTTTAAAGGAGTAATAACACTAATAAATCTCTACACTGAAATATTCAACGTAGAATGGTGGACTTGCATTATAAAAGCATATATTATCCCTCATATTTTCCTACGACCAATGTCGAATAATTTATCATTGTGTTTCCAGATAGATTTCCATACCAAGAATGGTGAGAAAATAAATTCTCACATTTAGGATGTTCCTTCCCGATAACTAAATGCTGCCACCTAGTTGACGACTCCATAAGACTCACAGAAAGGTAATTGGTCACGTTATTACCATTCTGCTAGGGAATGGTATCCCTAGTTAGAGCCAATTGTTATATTATGATTTCTCCTTTATGGTTATATTATCTACAAATTTTAAAATTTTTAAGCATGGAAAATTTTAGGGGCGAATTTTCACCCTTGGGTAAATTAAGGGGTTTTATATTTTTATTAGGCCAATATTTTGTATCGTAGTCCATTGTTACAAATCATCTCAAATTTATTTTATAAAAAAAATTAGGTATGGACGTTAGCCCACCTTATTTTAAGGGAGAGGGTAAAAAAGTAAATTTAGCCCTTGAAATTAGGAGTTACAATCTTCCATTCACCCTCATTTCCAAAAAAAAATGTATTTATGATAGTTACAAATAAAAATATAAATACAGTGCAGGTATGGTAAATAAATAAAAGCTCTTTTTATACTTACTCCAAAGGTATGGTAAATAA
>APFE030274105.1:8734-25568 GCA_000404065.3 Pinus taeda | reverse complement strand
AATGTAAGGGCACAATAATAACAATAGTGGGCTTCTATGGGGCACAATAGTAACAATATGGGGACTACATGGGTACATCAATATAATAAGGGAGTTGTACTAATAACAATAAGGGTTTACACTAGTAATATAGAGGCCTAACAAATGAAGTTAGAATTAACAAGTTGACTCTTTAAATAGGGCATAATTGAGGATCACTGATACAAAGTCAAACAAAAGGAGATAGGAAATCATGAAAAGGGTGTTTGAAAGGAGTACTTATTCTCCTTCCTTATAGTCTATACATCATAATCCTTAAGCGTAATAGCTATTTGTTACTATGTTGTTTTGTGAACACGGATGATTCTTGATATGACACTAATTCTAGAAAATGTGAGAAATTATGCAATTAATGTCATCTCATGTGTCAAATCACAAAATATTAGAAGGCATGATCTCTTGACCATTAAACATTTTTACATTCATATAAGCAGATAAATAATGATGTATCTAAAACAAATAAATACTTGTAGCATGTGAGAGGGTTGCATTTAAAAAATTAACCACATAAACAACTGAAGTACTCAAAATATATTAATATATTTGTATCTTACCAAAAATATTAACATGAAAATCAACTCTTTATGTTTTTGGTAACGCTGTGTGTCTTTGACATGCAAGCAAAGTCGAAATTCTTCTAGCTAAATCCCATAAAATGTTTCCTAATCCTTAGGTTACTAGTTACATAAACACATTTACAATTATACAAAATGAACAGTGACGATCCTTGATACGACACTGATTCCAGAAAATGTGAGAAATTATGTGATTAATGTTGTCTCACTTGTCAAATAAAAATAAAAATATTAGAAGGGCATGATATGACCATTAAACATTTTTACATTCATATAAGTAGATAAATAATGATGTATCTTAAACAAATAAATACTTGCAACATGTAATAGTGTTATATTTAAAAAATTAAGCACATAAACAACCAAAGTACTCAAAATATATTAATATATTTGTATCATTTCCCAAAACAGTAACATGAAAATCAACTCTTTAGGTTTTTGGTAACATCTAGTATCTTTGACATGCAAGCAACCTCAAAATTATTCTAGCTAAATCCCATAAAACTTTTCCTAATCCTCAGGTTACTAGTTACATAAACATATTTATAATTATAAAAAATGAGGGTACTTAAAAGATCAAGTTGTCCTTCTTGCTTCTATATTCCTTTCAAATTTTACACCGATCAGAAACTTTCTAAATACAAAACTACGGGAATTGTTGCAACTACCTTTTAAACAAACCTTCAATTTTGCACTTGTCAGTCTGATATTATAAATATCCCCTATAACATATTGTTAGCGTTGGTTGAATGGACTATTTCCCGCACCATTTTGTATGTGCGCCTCATGAACCGTTTTTTAAATCCTTAGAAAAATGGCTAGTTTTTCTTCAATTTGAGTTACCCACTCCTCTACATCTTCCATTAAAATCAAGAGTCTATCCAATATTTCATGCAAATTTTTATGTTTGTTATTCCTTACTCTTGAAGCATCCTCCATCTTTCAATGGTTTTAAAGGAGTAATAACACTAATAAATCTCTACACTGAAATATTCAACGTAGAATGGTGGACTTGCATTATAAAAGCATATATTATCCCTCATATTTTCCTACGACCAATGTCGAATAATTTATCATTGTGTTTCCAGATAGATTTCCATACCAAGAATGGTGAGAAAATAAATTCTCACATTTAGGATGTTCCTTCCCGATAACTAAATGCTGCCACCTAGTTGACGACTCCATAAGACTCACAGAAAGGTAATTGGTCACGTTATTACCATTCTGCTAGGGAATGGTATCCCTAGTTAGAGCCAATTGTTATATTATGATTTCTCCTTTATGGTTATATTATCTACAAATTTTAAAATTTTTAAGCATGGAAAATTTTAGGGGCGAATTTTCACCCTTGGGTAAATTAAGGGGTTTTATATTTTTATTAGGCCAATATTTTGTATCGTAGTCCATTGTTACAAATCATCTCAAATTTATTTTATAAAAAAAATTAGGTATGGACGTTAGCCCACCTTATTTTAAGGGAGAGGGTAAAAAAGTAAATTTAGCCCTTGAAATTAGGAGTTACAATCTTCCATTCACCCTCATTTCCAAAAAAAAATGTATTTATGATAGTTACAAATAAAAATATAAATACAGTGCAGGTATGGTAAATAAATAAAAGCTCTTTTTATACTTACTCCAAAGGTATGGTAAATAAATAAAAATAATACAAATAAACTAGAGGTATGGTACGAATAAATAATTTTTTTTATTTTTATTTTTATTTTTTATTTTTTATTTTAATGTTTTATTTCATAACCTCTGTTTATTTTAAGGAAAGCTCAAACAAGGTTTCATTTAAGTTGATTCCTATGGGCGAATACCATATTTTAAAAGAGTATGGTATAATAAATAACTGTTTTTTATATTTACTCCTATTCACCCTTGTAGCTATTAAAATCACCAAGCGTGTAAATAAATAAAAATAAAATTAAAGTGGAGGTTTATGATAAATTAAATAAAAATACCAAATAAACTATAGGTATGGTAAATAAAAAACCTTCCTTTCGATAATTTAGTCCATACCTCTTTTCTATTTAAGAAGCTCAAAAAAGAGGTTTATTTAATTGAATTCCTTATGGCAAATTACCATATTTATAAAAGGAGGTCATAGTGGTAAATTAATAAAACTTTTTTTTATATTTACTCATAAGGCCACCTTATATTTACGAACACTAAAAAAAACTGCTGTGTTATATTTAGGTAAAACCTATGGGCCAAATACCATGGGCCAAATTATTATTAATACCATGCAAAAAAAACATTAATAGCCCTAATATTAGTATTAATAAAAATAAAGATGACACATGGTATTGGCCCATGGTATTCACATGGAATGCAGCGTATTTAAAGGGGGAATTAAACTAGCATAGATCCATCTTTACTCTGGATCAAATATCGTGATATGAAAACTAAGAGTGAAAAAATATTTGATTCTCTAAGGCCTTGGTAGATCAAGAGTAAAAATGGATCTTGTAATTTAATGTCACTTAAACATTTTAACTTGGTTAAAATAAAAAAATAAAATAAAAATCAATTATTAAATTTATTAATTTTTATAAATTACTGATAGTAGTTTTTAAGCTCCAGGTTTATGATAATCCATGGTATTGACCCATGGTAATACCATGGTATTCATGTGAGCATAGACTATTTAAATCAAAAATTCTATTAGCTTAGATCTATCTTAATTTCTGGTCTACCAAGTGCTGGGAGGGATAAATAGATTTCATCCCTATAAGAGTGGTAGATGTGGAGTTAAGATTAAATAGATTTCATCCCTCTAAGAGTGGTAGATGTGGAGTTAAGATGGATATAGGTTTATTTTTATGATAATGAAGATTTTAAATAGACTTGGGAAATTATATTGTAAAAAAAATCTTAAGGTGAATGGTTAAAGCTACATTTAGTCACCTCACAAAATTTAGTAAAAAATACCGATATCTCCATTAATATTGATTCTTCTGATTTAACAAAAAAAATCAAAACAATGAAATCTTAACTCTTTCCACATCACCCTCGCAGAAGAGAGATAGTAGCTACCCAGATTTCCCACCATTTTTCAAACACTCTCAATATGATATCTTCATGACAAGTTAAGGTAATGATCTTGGATTAGTTGTTTGAAAAATATGCTGGTTTGTACAACCTTTCATCTTCTCAGCTATTCTTAGTTTGTCATAATGATCTGTAGGGGTTGGGTCACTGCACCATATTGTCCTAAAAGGCCGAGATTGTGCACCAAAAAGGAAATTAATAATGATCTGTGGGGGTTGGGTCACTACACCATATTGTCTTAAAAGGTGGAGATTGTGCACCAAAAAGGAAATTTATCCACATGTTACAGTGCTGTTAAAAATGGTCTGAAGGTAGTGAATTATGCTAATAATAAATTTAGATTGGGAGAGACATAATTAAATTTTATTATTTAATTGAAGATTTCTAATTAAAATAATAATAAATCTACATTTATATATTTATATATTGATTGGAAAGCTTCTAACAACGGTCACCTCTTTCCATTAGATCCCCTTCAGGCCTTTGGGATACCTACTACTTCATTATATTATATAATTTGGGCTTGCTACTTGTTGGCATGTTGGGGTAAACAAACTTGATGTGTCTTTTTTTTTTTTATCTCGCAGTTGGAGTCTATGGAATAAGAAAGAAATTTGATAGCTTGGCAAAAGTGGTAGCTTGACAAAAGTGGTAGAGAAAACATTAATGTCTCCTACCATGACAAACAAGGCCACTAAAACTTGCAACATTGTTTATAGGAAGTGAAACTTATGTTTCTTTTTTCCAAACATGTATTGCAACATTGTTTATAGGAAGTGAAAATTATGTTTCTTTTTTCCAAACATGTATGTTAGTATATTACAGTTTAGTGAATATGTTTTATTATTATCATATATGATTTCATACTTTAACAAAACATTTGCCAAGACTTCACAATGTTTTATTATTCAGTGAAAATTTTCCAAGATCTTACAAGATTTTATAATTCAGTGGAATATCACCCATGACTTACAAGATAAATAATCCCGGTGAGAGATTGGCTATATATATATATATATATATATTAGTGATAAATCGCCTCCCATTTTTCCTATGTATCATGGGGATTCGCCCATTTATTATACGTATAAATTTAGGGTGGTTCTTAAAATTTTCCCCATTTTTAAGGTTTAATTTTACCTCTAACCTTTATTAATATATTCAAAGCAATGATATGATGGATCAACTCCATACGGAAATTGATCACGTTAACATGAATCTTCCTTTGACACGATCGAATAATCATAAACATTGATCAGTTGCTAGCTTTGTTCCAGTGGACCATAAAATATGATATTTTTAAGGAATTTATCTTTTCCCAATGGATTATATAACAATATAAAGTCAAATGTTTTGATGGTCACTAGAAAGAATCGATAGACACAATGCGCAATTGGGTGTAAAAGTGCTTTCTTTTTAATTAACTTTCTCATTCATGATGCCACAAAATAATGATGTTTTCTTCCATCTAACGGCTCTTGTTCATCATCAGGTTGGAAAGAGTACGTGTGACAATGCATCTTTTCACATCTGATGTGATCTGACCATCTGTCACTTCTCAAATCTAGGGTGAGCGGTTTATGTTGGGTGTGAACTCGGGCAAAAAGTAAAGCTTGCAGCTAGAGAAAATGGATGGGATGGTGCAAAGTTCCAAGTAGCTTTTATCTGCACTAATTTAACTATGATAGATGTAAAAGCCCCTTAAATGATACATTTATAATTTATTTCCCTTCTATGTGATCTTTCGTCTATATTCTCGTTGATGGGAACCAATTTTTCTACATGCTACTCTAGTTGGGAATTTGTGATTCCACACTCTTTTCTGCACAAAACCCTAATTTGGACTCAACCCTATTGTTTTATGAGTGATAGGTAAGTACTCAATTTGTTATTCCTTCGATTTACCTCATTTCAGAGCCAATTCACACCTAAATTGCAAAAATGTGTGAAGATCTGGCTAGAGAGGTTTATATTAATGAATGATCAAGAATTAGGGATACTCAAGTATGCATACAAATATTTTAACTCTAAGACGAACTTTGAGTTTTTTTGTGAATAAATATCAGGATGATGATTGCATAGTCCAATTCAAGGTATTAACAACCACCTTTCTAGCTGTTCATGTTGACCCCGACTCCATCTTACTCCTAGAAAAAATTTTAAACTCTGAGAATAAAATTATTACCTCTCCAGTTCATAACTAGGTTTTTCTAGATATTTTTGAAGCTAATTTTTCTAAGATGTTAAATTTACCTACCATAGGGGTTAAAATTACAGGTAAAGGGTTTGATGAGGAGTTCATAACCTAGGCAGAGGGTGATAAATTCCAATTTTTCCAAAGTTTTCTTAAAATCCTAGATCCATACCATAAATTAGAATTCCCTTTGCCTACGACCATATTAAAACCCTTCTTTTAGGCCTTGAATTCCCTCCTCACTATTATTTTTGGCCTCGCTAATGACTCTAAGATGGACAAAGCCATATTTTTAACTACAGAATGGCCAACCCTAAATAAGTAACTATTAATTTTCCTAGACATCTGGTTAGGGCCAAAGTTGTTGATGTTAGTATAATCGACTTGTTGAAAACCTGTCAACATTGTACTTATCTGATACATTTGAAATTATTTAACTAACCCTCCTTTTTTATGTCCAAGAAATTAATACAAACAACCAAAGATAAAAATGAAGTAGAAATGAAAGTCTATCAGTGGACAAACATTATATATCGAGGCTAGATTCCTTGTGGATATACTAAGTTTATTGATAATTTCTCTTTTTACTTAACGATGAAATTACTAGGGTAGGTCCTGTTACCACACAAATGAGTAGGGGACCTAAAAGGGGTTCCTATGAGGAAAAATGCTAGTTCAAGGGAAACTATGGAGCTTAGTCCACTGTCACCACAAATAAGATTCCCTGCTCTTTATGAACTTTCACTGATGGGAGGAGACCTGATAGTTGTGAGGTCACTTATAGAGTATAGGTCAATGAAGGGGTAGAGTGGATCAAATGATTCCTTTTACATAAGAGTTTGAAGGATAGGTCTTTCTTTCTCTTCAAGCAAGGGACTTGATCTTCCAGGTAAAGGGGATGAGGGTTGGAAGGTTGATGTAGAAGTATACAACCTATATAAGATGTTCTAAATCCCTAGAATCGTTATTAGAACTTGGATTCTTGATTAGTCCTTTCTATATAGGATTTTGAGAAGAATAGAAACACACGAGGCCAAGTGGACACAACCCAGCTTAGGGAATGGATTTTGGAAACCAATGATGTTCTTAACCTGACCCAGGTGAGAGGAAAGGATCAAACAATATTTTTCTTCCAAATATGTAAAATTGATCCTACTAGGTTCTATCCTTGGGAACACTTAGGCAAAACTTGATCCTAGAGCTAGGGCTTGAGGTATCCAGAGATTCCACCATCAGAATTGCTTCAAATTTGGAGGTGTTAAAATTGGAAACAAGGGCCAAACTCCATGTGGGTCTACTTATTCATGGCACCTAATATTTTTCTTGGATTCCTCTCATTGAGAGGTGTAGGATTGATCTAAAGATCATCTACTATGACATGTATTCATGGAGATATGAATTTAATTGTGTTATGTAACAATTCGTCAAGGTTAGTCAATAATCAAATTACCCCCACTTATCCTCATTCTTGCACTATAAATAGAAGAGGTTTGCAAGTCATTTGAGACACACACTCACACCTCTTGTGATCTCTTCCTCTCCACTCATTTAGGTTTTGGTGGAAGGAGATACCACCAAGAGTATATGCTCCCATAAAAAGGAGATTCCCTAGCCCTAACGCAGACATGGAAGTGAACCTAACGCTATCATGGAAAGAGCCCTAACCATATTTCTATTTGTGCCCTAGTCACAATTCAGATACGCCCTAACTGTTGGCCTTATTCAACACTAGAAGCTGTTGTACATTAGCAATTAAAGAAGGCTCTTATACGTTGTGAAGAAGAGGTCTCTTTTAGAGTCAAATGAGGGTTCTACGCAGCAAGAGGAGGATCCCTTCACGTTGTCCTAAAGAATACATTTATACACAACAAGGAGAAAACTATATACGGTGCTAATGGATGCTCCAAAAGGAGCCTTAGCTATAGTCCCTCACATAGCTAGACGCAGTCCAAAAGAGAGAATATACCCTAGCCGTATATAATAATGAGAGCTCTTTGATGTCAATGAAGGAGCTCTATGAATGCTTTCATAATGAAGGATGATCATCACATTGACAAGGAGGATCCTACAAAGTCATAGGAGAAGCTTTATCACAGGTATGGAAATGACCTAGGAGTAGTCACAAACTCAAATGTATGGAACAAGTCTGGATAAATTATTGAAGCATGAAAAGGAGCAATATCCTATCTCGATATATGTATAAACAAAATACTTGTAGGTGTTGTCTTCACAATCAAATGGATGGAGCAAAATACCTTAAGACATGTAACAAGAAGTAGAATAGTCTCAACATAGCTACAGTCTTGGGCTTATGATCCTGGCTACTAGGTGCAGTCACAGAAGGAGCCTAGATAACATGGGATCTGACTGTGGTGTAGCCTCAAAGTGAAGGTCAAACAAGTTTGTCTAGGATGAGCTGCTAAAGGGTCAAGTTAGTTTGGTGTTGTGTGTAGACTTAGCTTGCTGTTGGGCTAGGCCGCAAGCCATAGCCAACAACATAGAGTATTAAGGGTAACAAAAATCAGTGTGGTAGTGTTGGAACTTCTCTTGGATCACCATAGCCTTTGAGGCATATTTTTGATTGTATCAAGGATGGAATAAAGTTTGATACACCATGATGTAGTTGACAACATAATGGGTGCAACACGTTGATGATGGGTGCAACATAGTGAGAAGTGCAGCATAATGCGGCATGGTGCAACATAGTGATGATGAAGTGCACATAATGGGTTCAACATAGTGATGATGGATGCAATATGATGAGTGAAACATAGTGTAATGAAGTGCAACATAGTGATAGGTGCAACACAATAATGGGTACAGCATGGCAATGGAATCGCCCGTGTTTAGATCTGCTACCTCATTTGTCATCTTCCTGGAGAATATCTCTGCTCTTATTTTGACAAGTCAAAATTTTGACTTATGATGTATATTTACTATCTCTCTCTCTGCTGAACCATTGAAGAACATCAGAATAACTGATCAAGGGTTTCCCCACATTGGGGTTTTTCCCTAGTTAGCACCACATCTTGTGTTCTCTTGTCTTGGCTTATCTTATGCAATTTACGTTTTTGTTCTATCTGTATTTTACTATCATGCTAAATGTGATTGCTAATGTGGAATTGATATTAAGCTAATATGGAAAATTGAAGTAAATTTTCTCTCAGCATAGAACATACCTAAAATTAACAGGAGGGTAGTATGGGGACCCACCCACACAGTTGTATCTAGGAGATCAAAGTTTTCTTGTGGCCATTTTCCTCGGAAATTGATGCCCTGTGTGACTGAATGAGGCTATACCTAGGGAGAATTAGAAACAGGGTAAAAGGAGGGTTCAAATTATCACCCCTTTTTGAGGGATCAGTTGAAAATTCACTTGGGGATATGGAGGCAAGGATAATAATGAAGAAGATTTAGTTTCTTCTTCAAGGAGGTTCCAAAAGTCAACTTCATGCAATGTTAGAGGAAATAGAAGAAAAGTGACTTTCAAGAATTTATAATTCATACAAAATGTGCAATATTATCATGATAACATTATCTCTAGGAGATTTCATTCATCTAACAATGGCCCATACAAATAATACGCTAAATAGACACATAATTCCACATTTCGTATATGAAACAATTAGCCCTAATTATAGAGAAATTCAAATGTATGCAGCAACAAGAAAATTGCGTTAAATTTGTACTTACAATGTTAAATATTATATCCAACTAGCATCACATTTGCAAATAATAAGCTCCAAGATAGAAATAGCCCAAATCCATACATCAAAATTCATCCATCATCCAAAATAATCCTCCAAGGAAAAAGTGTGAAATTGTCTAAAGATAGAGGGATCCCAAGTCCAGTGACGATACAAATGAATAAAACTAACTCCTATTTATACACCAATTAGGATCTAGATTTAGCTAATGAGCCTACATTAGCCCTTAAAAATAAAAATAATGTGAAAATGACCTAACTTTGGTGACAAGCCCACCAAACGAACTGACAAATGAAAAGATAAGCCTCTCAAGAGGACAAATAATAATCGTCATAGGGCCCTATAAGAGGCCTAATGAGGTCCATGGGTGCCACAATGAAGAATAGGACCCTCAAAGGATGTGGACAAGGGGTTTTCTCCTAGTAATAACTTGTGGTGCTACAAATGACTATGGGGGCACACATGTGTCCTTATGGGTCTCCAAACAAGTCGAAGATGCCTCTAGGTTGCCCTCAAAGGCTAGGATGACAATGTAGGAGATGTCACATCATCATAGAAGTCTTGTATCATCTTCCAAGTGTGTGGTGTAGATATGGGTCTAGTTGGGCTTGATAGATCAATCGCATCCTCCTCGTCCAATAAGTGAACCACAAGCAATATATGAATGATTGTGGGGATCCATGAAGTGCAATTGCTACTGTGGATTCCCATGTCTCAACTCTCACCTTATCTATTCCAATGTAGCCTTATGGAGGATTAATACCCCATATAGGGAGACCAAACCCCAAATGGAAACCATCTACAATCCTACATAAGATCTCATGCGTCCCCTAGGATTATAGTACAACAATTAATTAGATAAATCGAGTAAATGAGCTTACCTAAGCATGGACCACAATGTTGAAGGAAATGTAACTAGGTTTGGTCTTCATAAATGTACATTTGACATTGTAGTTATTCAAGAAAAAGAAATATCATTTTTATAGTATATGTCAATGAGTTTCTTTCTCATTGAAATAGGTCTAGCACATGTTAACTGCTATAGGTGAGTCAAGGAGTCAAAAGAAAATTATTAAAGACCTTAAGGGTATGTTAATCCATGTATATGTTTGTATAAGAGTCAAAGAATAAAAATCCAAGCAAATTCAAGCTTCCTCCAAAGAAAAGACACCTCTAAAGAAGAAATCTGAGCTATATATGTCAAGTCGGTTAGCAGCTTCTAGTCAGCCTTCTAGTCAGCCTAAACGGAGGGACAATCCTCTGTATATAGAGTTTGTCCACTCCACTATAACTTCAAGCCATTTCCTCTGAAATAACCAAAGGTAGGAAGCCAAGTAAAGAGTAATAAGAAGATAATTAAAGGGTCTCCAAGTCAGTGAAGAAATGAGGAAGGAAACCAAAGTGTTAAAGGGCCTTTTACATCCACATGTGTGAGGAAAGGAGAGTTGTCTCTACGATTATGATAGCAGTAACCTACAGTCAACCATATCTCATTATTTAGGGTTGAAACTAGGCTTACAATGCCTCTTAACCGAGCATGGAAGAAGGCTATACAAGTGAAGGGAGAAGGAGAACTTTAACATAGTTCTTGTAAGGATATTCCCTCACATGTGTGAAGAACTAGGGCTGCATTACTACTGCTCTAAGTTTGCAATGTTTTTGAAAGAGAAGAAGGTTTGGTTGAGAGGGTATAAGTTCATTTCCTTAAGTCAGGATGGCTCCATAAGAGGTGAAGGAATAAAAGGTCAAGGAACATTCTAGAGTGTACAATAGAAGGTTTCTACAGTTTCCGAAAGAAGTGCCAAAGGAAGAAAGAGAAAGTGCTGGAAGAAGGAGGATGAAGTGGTGCAAGAAGAATTAATCTTGAAAGGGCTTTACTTGTGCTTGGATGATATTCTTGTCAAGGGTATAGGGTTTGGCATTCATCAAGAAAGAGGATTCAATAAGAGAAAACCTACCAAAGGGTTTTCCTCTCAAGAGAAGAGAGGTTTTGGCCCTAGCAAAGAGCCAACATCTTGTGTTCTTGTTTTATGTTTTGAGAGAAGTTTTATGAAGCACACACACATGAATTAATAATAGAAGAAGAAGAATAAGCTAGCGAATTCAAATTGTAAAAATTCTTCACAAATTTTTATGTAGTCCCGAAGAATCATTCTACACCTAATTGCCCTAGATTCTTCAACATGGTATTGGAGCTAAGGTGACACATCAAGTAAAGGGCATCTCAAGAACACTCATCAAGGAAGGACATCTACAAGGTTTAAGCACCAAGATAATATGTCTCAATCACTTCAAGGAAAATAAGGTCTACAATCCATCATTCATTAAGGAAGTCTACAAAGCTAGAAGAAGAACCTTACATAAAGGCACCTACAAGAAGAGAAGATCAAAGAGGGACCTCCATTAAGCTACAAAGAATCAAGCAAGTCTCATCATCATCAAGCCCACTTGGAGAAAGCAACTTGAAAAACATTAAGATCCAAGGAAGTCAAGCCATCAAGAGTTCAAGGAGAAAAGAAGTAAATTACATCTCAAAATATATCAAGTAAGTATATGTACCATTTTCAATATACATCAACGTCTTTTTTCAGGGAAAGAAAGAAATTGGTAGGTACCAATAATTTTATTGGAGGGAAGAAGAGGATTGATCTACTTCTCAAGGAGGATGAACTTATAGAACATATCAAAGGAAATATATCTATCCCTATTAAGGAAAAAACTCAAGACTTAGCCAAGTACAATAAGGATGAGATAAGATCTCAAAGGATTCTAGTAGAATCTATCAAGGACTCTCTCATTCATTATGTCTCCAAATTTAAAACATCAAAAAGAAATTTATGATATGCTAGTAGAGATATTCTCAGCAACCAGTTGGAGAAGTGATATCTGTAAGAAATGAATTGTACAAAATGAAAATATCAAATGAAGGAATAGTTCCCTACTTGATGAAGATCTTTGAGATGAGGGATCAACATAAAGAGCTTGCGGAATTCATGTCTGACATAGAAATGAAAACCATAGTACTCAATTCTCTACCCGAGGATTGGTGTAACTTCACATCAAGCATATATGCCGAGAAGGAAGCTACCACACTACGAGAAATGTGGTCTCTATTGAAGACAGAGGAAACAAGACTTAAAGTAAATGAAGATGTTGGATCAAAGGAGCAAGAATTTGCTTCCATGGCCAAGAGAAAGGGAAAATTTTGTCCACAAAGAACAAATAACAAAGATATGTCCAAAATACAATGCTATGGATGCCAAGAATATGGAAACTACAAGAGGAATTGTCCTAAACCAAAGAAGGAAAACAACAACAAAATAAAAGGGAATAAGCTCATGTGACTCAAGAAATGAAAGAAGAATACAAGAAGCAAAAGAAGGAAGATCCTCTGAATCTCTAATATGACTAAGTATACTTCTTTACTTAAGGTCTTCTTTCAAGATTTTAAGTAGGATAGAAGCATGTAGGAATAGAATAAAATTGCATGGCTAGAAACATCTTCTAGAATCTAGAAGCATGAAGTACGTAGAGTTCTAGACACTCATGTAGAAACAACATTTATATTGAGAACAAAATGAATGGTTATAAATACCTTCTAATAATATAGGAGCATGGTAGATATAGCTCAAGATATTCATGTAGAATAAGCATAACTAGAATAGGACCTCATATACAATGAAAGAAAATTTATCATGATTAAGAATCTTAGAAGACCTCCATCATCAAAAGAAAGAAACATTTTCAGGCTAAGGGTGTTCAAGATCCTATGATGGAATATTCAAAAGAATATTCATAGAGAAAAGTAAATGTCTCATTCGGAGTCCCATTCATGGGATTCAAGAAAATGATGATATGCAGGCAAGCTAAGATGAAGCAGGGAGGGCCACACCAAAGACAATCAAAGTTTAATCATGTTATCATATGTATATTATTGAGTCATGGGAATAGTTCTATAATATGATAATGTATGAAATAATCTCTTTCACCAAGGACATGCTGGAAGGCATGTACTACAATGCAATGAAGGTAAAAAAAAAGGATATGCTCACCTAAGGATTATAAGATTTATGACTAATAAAAAAGGAGAAATGTTCACTAGTCTAGGAAGCAAGCAATGAATAAGTCCTCTCACAAGGAGCATAAGGTAGTTGACCAATCTACCCAAGAAGAAGCAAATGAAGAAAGAGATCAAGCATGTGAAGAACACCATGATCACAAAGAATCACTATCTGACAAAGAACCATTGAAGATATCTCCCGAAAGAAGGTAGGACAACATTGAAAAAGGAAGGAAGGACGTTTGATACCTGTGAAGGCCTTGGAGATACAAAAGGTGAAGATAACTGATTCTACTTTACGAAGATGTCACATTGAAGAAGCTATCCAGTGAAAGAAAATCAATGTTGAGGCAATACCAGGATGAAGTCATGAAGGGCCACTAGATCAAAGTATGGGAACATTTTCGGTGTATGTTCCGGAAGGCTATATTGATTTGTTTCCGAGCGATAAAAGGAGAAGGGGCCAATGAAACATCCATGAGAATAGTATTTTGAAGCATGGAGAAGATGAAAAAAGAGTAGCCAAATGACAAGAGAACCTGATATATGACAAGAAGACCACTTTCCATGAAGGAAGCAATGACATGTCAAGCCAGGAAGGAATGTGATCGATGGATGGTGTCCTACCAAGAAGAAGTTCGAACATAGACTTCATGACATCGAAGGAAATAAAAATATCAAGAAGTTGAAGGACCCACGAAGAAGAAGTTTTTGATGAATGGAAAAGTCCCTAGCTAAGAGGGAGTTATAACAAGTTACCAATTACAAAGGAACTTGGACAAGTACCTTGTTAGAGGATACTTGGGCATGTCTTCCTCAATTGAGAGGAAGTGATAGACACAACATTCTTGTCTTCACTTGGGAAGAAAGAATGGGAGGACTGGGTAGTAATTTGGCATCTAATACTCTTTGAGGATGTGTAGGGAATCCAAGACAAGAGTAGGCAAGAGGAGCAATATTATTTGAGGTCTGGGAACCAAATATAAGAATAGTCCTAGAAGGTCATACTCAGTGAACACCCAAGTGGGTATGTACCTTGAGAGATAGTGACTAAGGTGTCTATAAGTCATTAGTCTCACCAACATTGTTCTCTGATCTATTGAGAGATAGATTTGTGGATTGGAAATCTGATTTCTCTTATGTGAATTCTTCAAAATTGATATTAGCCAAACACCTTGTAATGTTCTATGAATACCTCCCTAGTTAAGAGGGAGTGTTGAAGGAAATGTAACTAGGTTCGGTCTTCATAAACATACCTCTTATATTTGTACTTATTCAAGAAAAAGAACTATTATTTTTATAATATATGTCAATGAGTTTCTTGTTCATTGAAATAGGTCTAGCACATGTTAAGTGCTATAGGTGAGTCAAGGAGACAAAAGAAAATGATTGAAGACCTTAAGGGCATGTTACTCCATGTATATGTTTGTGTAAGAGTCAAATGATAACCCTCCAAGCAAAGTCAAGCCTCTTCGAAAGTAAAGACACTTCCAAAGAAGCAATTCAAGCTATATATGTCAAGTCATCCACCAATCTTCTAGTCGGCCTAAAAGGAGGGTTAATCCTCTATATATAGAGTTTCTCCCCTCCACTATAATGTCAAGCCATCTCCTCTAAAATTAGTGAAGGTAGGAAGCTAAGTAAAGGGTAATAAGAAAACAATAAAAGGGTCTCCAAGGCAGAAAATAAAGGAAGAAGAAAATTGAAGTGTTAAAGGGCCACGTATAGACACATGTATGAAGAAAGGAAAGTTGTCTTTGCGATTATGACAATAGTAACCTAGAGTCAGCCATATCTCATTATTTAGGGTTGAAACTAAGAGTACAAGGCCTCTCAACTGAGTGTGGAATAAGGCTATACAAGTGAAGGGAGAAGGATAAGTTTAACATAGTTCTTGTGAGAAGATTCCCTCACATGTGTGAAGAACTAGGGTTGCATTACTATTGCTCTAAGTTTGCAATATTTGTGAAAGAGAAGAAGGTTCAGTTGGGAGGAAACATGGTCATCTCCTTAAGTTATAAAGTCTCCATCACAAGCGAAGGAAGAAGAGGTCAAGGAACATTCTAGAGTGTACAATAGAAGGTCTCTATAGTCGCCGGAAGAAGTGCTAAAGGAAGAAAGGAAAAGTGCTAGAAGAAGGAGGACGAGGTGCTGCAAGAAGAAGTAATATTGATAGGGCTTGGTTTGTGCTTAGAGATTATTCTTGTCAAGGGTCTATGGTTTGGAATTTATCAAGAAAGAAGCTTCAATAAGAGAAAACTAACTGAAGGGTTTTCCTCTCAAGAGAAGAGAAGTTTTGGCCTTGGTAGAGAGCCAAGATCTTGTGTTCTTGTTTTTTGTTTTGATAGTAGTTTGAAGAAGCACAAACAAATGCATTAATAAGAGAAGAAGAATAGTAAGCTAATAACGAAAAATTGTAAAAAGACTTCACAAACTTTTATCTAGTCTCGAAGAATCATTCTACACCTAATTGCCCTAGATTCTTCAACATACAGGTGTGGAATTTATAATGGGATTTGTGTGTGCCAATGTCTCCTAAAATCCTAATGGGGTTAACCAAGTACGCTATTAGGTGGTTTATTCTTGTAAATTGGATAATATAGTCAAGGTAAGTCCATTAAAAGCATGTGGTAGATAGGTGAATGATGTAGGGAATGAGAGGGGACAACCCTAGGTCACACGTTGGGACAAAACGATAGCCAATAAGAGGGAAGTCCACACTTGGGTTTATAATGTATAGGAGGGAGAAATCATGGTACAGGAGATGCCCCGAACTTAATTTTTCCACCCTTCCTTTATACGTTTTTCCTTTTTTATGATTTTCTTTGATTGAATCCTCGTGGCTTAAGGGGTTATAGCATGATGTGTAAGATATGGTAGTGAATTCCCCCCTTTAAGGTGGGGGTGGTTCATTTACCCCAGTGGTTGGGACAATAATAGATTCCTATATGATGAGGAAGGTTCATAGAACCTATTGGAACCAAGGTGATGGACATGATGATGGGGTAGAGCTTCATGTAATGGTATTTTCCCATGTGTTAAATTTTTTTGTCTCGACTGTCTTTTCTATTTTGTGGTAATTTTACTATTGAATGTGGCCATATATGACTTTGAATTTCTTTTTAGGTGCATCAACCTCCTAGATTCATTCCAACCCTTGAACGAAGGTTTTGTTGTGTTGTGTTATCTTCTTTCCATGACTAGC
>APFE030274101.1:0-33588 GCA_000404065.3 Pinus taeda | reverse complement strand
GTTTCCTCTGGAAACCTTATGACCCCAATCACTTCATAACCTTAAGAAGGGTCAAATATAGGCTGTCCAGTTATGACCATGTAAGGTTGCCTCACATAGAACAATATGCCAATCAAACAAAATGGAAGAGAGGCACACTAGAGGAACCTGTCACACAAGAAGAACTAAATGAAAGAGCAAGAAGAAATCTCCTTAAGATGGCTGACTTAGAACTTCCTGCACATGTATTTTCTCTTACAAGCCCTCAAGTGGGAGCAGCTGCCTCATCCTCCACAACACATCAGGAGGCAGTCAAAACTACAGATCAAGCCTCCAACAAAGGCAAGGAGAAAGAGATGGAGAAAGAGCAGCCCCTACAGTAAGAACAGGTACAACAACAAAAACAGGTACATCAACAAGAAAAGGAGCAACCAGTGCAAAAAGAGCAAACAGTAGAGGCCCCAATGGTCATTGAACAGCAGCCAGCACAAATGGTGCCTCCTAGGCAAGAAACAAGAGCTGAAGCTTCAGTCCTCCAAACCCCACAAAGAGAGGACATAAGTAGGAAAAGGGACAGAGAGACTCCACTCACTACATCAACAACTCAAGGGGAAAAGAGGCAAAGATTAAATCCTTTTTCAGAGGAAGAAATGCCAATAGGGCAATCTTCGGGCATGGGCCCTACTAGCTGGAGCCTCAGCAAGTTCCTCCAGCAGGAACAAGGAGGGCATAGGAGGAGAAGTTAGCTCCTCAAGCCAACAAAGAGGAGGTGAACAGAGCATCAAGCAGCAGTTCAAGGATATTAAGAAGAGAAATGATCCCATAAGGCTGCAATTATATAATCATTTCTTAAAAATGGCTCCCACCAACCAGCAAAGACTCATGTCTGCTTATGATGTCCATGAGGGCAAAATGATCATGATCCATTTCATGCCAGCCGTGCAGCAGCCACAGTCAGCTGCCGATTACATTAGGACCAACCTTGAGGTCCTCGCCAAGGACATCCACCCGATGAATCAGATTGAATTACACAAGCAAACGGGTGAGATAGTATATGCCTCCTTGGCAGACAAAACATTGGTGAACTACAAGCTAGAAAATAGCCTAAATAATACAACTGCACAACTTGAGTTGGAAAGGGCATCCTCTCAAGCAAAGGACAATAGGATCAAAGCTTTGGAGGACATCATAATAGAGCTTGGGCATGATCCTAAAGATGTAAAAGCAGTGCAGGAGCTGTTGAAACTAAGGAATGCTGATATTGCAGCATTAAGGAAAATGATCAAGATCCCAGCAACTCTTCATCCCCAAACTGAAGAAGTTGCCCAGGTAAGACAGGACAAGGATGCAGCAGCTATGCTGGTAACACTGTATAAACAGCTCATCCAAACACAAGAAAAGTTGGAGGAATCAGAGGCTGCACTTCAAGTAGCATTACAACAGAAAGAGGCAGGCCAAACTTCACAGCCTCCTCCATAAATAGTCAATCTGGAAGAAGCCCCTCAAACCACTGCCCCTCCCATTGACCAGACAGAGAAAGCAACACCCTCCACCTCAGCACCAACAATAGAGCAGGCTGAAAGTCTTGATATGCAGAAGCTCAGAAATGAAATTCAAGTCTTGGAGGCCCAAATGACAGAGCTAAATCAAGCCAAAGAAACTTTGGCTAAGCTCAATGAAAAATATGACAAATCCAAGCAAAACGTAGCTGAAAGAGAAAGAGAGGTAAAGACTCTCAAAAGGAGGATAAATGTGATCCGGATTTAAATAGGAACGCAATAGATTACAGAGATAACCATAAATACAGAGATGCGATAACCATAAATAAAGATATGCAGTGGAAATAACACTTCATTTCATTAATGGAAAATACCGAAATATGCTTACAACCAGAATTGGAAATAAACCAGCTAGGACTATGGTAGCTTATCTCTGAGAAGAGATGTGCGGCTACGTCTCTGAACTGTTCCGAACTTGTGTTACAATGAGGCTCGAAGGCCTATTTATTATTGAGAAACCATGGAAAACCCTTCACATTCCAAAACCGACCCTTAGAAGATGAAACGCCAAATTGTGGGCCCCGTTTTGGGTAAATTGGTACATCAATTTCCCGAGGTCGTAACTTTGGCATACGATCTCCGTTTGACGCGTGTGATAGCTCGTTAGAAAGATCTATCCGAGAACTACCATTGTTGGAACGAGAAACATTGGTCCACTGCATGGACCCATGTTGCCCCTAGATTCCCCAAAAAACGTCGTTTAGGGCCTCAAAACGGCTCCGGAAGTTCAGGACCCGAAAAACTGCTAAAAATAGTAAGTTGTGATACAATTAAGGAAACTGAAAATGCTGAAAGAGACAATTGTGGGGGTCCAAATGGGATAGGTGGGTGGCCACCAACATCCACCTGGATCAAAATGAGCTAGAAAAAGAGCTCACACTTGACAAAGTAACAACTGAGCTCAAGAGAATCCTATTGGCCAATATTGGCCAATCCATCACAGGCCAGTGGGAATACATTGAGGCCATTCATGAGCAAATGGGGCTCATTGGAAAAGCACATAGGGAAATCCAAAGAGCAAGGGCATCTCTAGGCAGTATGCCTGAGGCTGCCACCAGAATGATAAATGTGCTTAATTACAAGACAAGCTCTCAGCTGGTCAAAATGGGAATTTCCAATAGGACTGAGACCATTTCGATGGTCAAAAGGGTTCTGACACTAAGAAACCTGGTACAGAACTTAGAGAGAAGAAGCCAGGATATGCAGGCAGACATTAATAAATTCCAGGACAAGTTCATAGTATTGCAGAACAGAGGTCTTCCTAGCTTGATGGGCACCTCAGGAAGATTACTTTCCCATGAAAATTATGCTAAGAGGGTCAACACCTTTGCTACAAGTCAGATTGCAGAAAAGGACAGCACATCAGCAGAATCAGGGCCAGCATCAAGACAGACCCTTTTCAACAGGGTAGAGAGATTATTCTTTATTATGAATGAAATCAATCACTTGTTTGATGAGCCTCCCAATTTTTATAAATATACAGAGGCAGATGAGACCATAGAGGCAATTTTGAGGCATCAATTGCCCACATAGGAAGTCTGGAATAGTTTGATACAATTACTGCTAAACCAAAGCCAGTAATTATGTTTTTTCCATTTGAAATATATAAGTTGTCATGCACGGGAAAATTTTGATATATCAGCATGTATGCAGAGAGAGGCTGAGCCAACTCAGCACAACCATTCGGCCACCACAGCAGCACTGACAGTTACAGGTGACAGGGCCGAAAAGCTATAGGAGGACAGAGCTGCACAGACACGTCATTCAGCAGTTATAACGAAGCGTTCAACCGACTCAGTGACCTCCAAAGGTCGAAATCTTCTGACAGAATTAAAGAGCATTTATGTTGTATTGAAATCTGCAATAACTTCTTATCTACTATTTCTATACGAGTTAATGAAGATATTTTATTTCTCAGATGACTCAATGCCTGAGATATTTTGTATGAAACACTTCTATATAATCCCTCTCGCATAAGTTTGCAGGGGTTGGATGTTGGATGTTATTGATATCTCTTCTATAGTTTATCTTATTGTAAATTTTCAGAGAAGTAATACAAAGGCAGTGGGATTTCCAAAGCTCTGTGTTGTTTTGATGCATTGTTTTGTTTAGCTGAAAGTTACAGGATTCTTGCATATTTCATGGCACAATAAGTTTTCCTTACAACTCTTTGTTATGTGTTTGTTATCATTCATATCTCTTTCATGCTTCTGTGTTTTACAGTTAATGGAAAGGAAAAAGAATAGTTCCAGGATTTAATCACAGATTACCCTGAACTCAATCTAAGCTGTTATAAGTGTTTTCTTCAGTTATAGTAGGAAAGGTGTAATTCTTAAATGCTACCCTTTCACGCTATATTTTCACAGTGATTATTGTTTCAGGAATTCAAGTTTTGCTCCTGAGGAATATATTTCTTTCTCCCACCCCAGCTTAGTGAAAGATTCTTAATTGCTTTTCACTGGTTGTTTACATTTCACCATCATAATTTCAATTTTGTTTTATGAAGTATTTAAATGGCCCTATAATCCCAGCTGCTCAAACTCAAGATTTCAACAACCAGTAGCCACAGAATCCATTGCCCAATGGACTAACACTACCTGCATATTTCCACTTCAAATACAGAAAGACATCCTTCCAACCAAACATAAACCAAAACCTTTACTTCATAACTAGCCTAAAATTTCCACAGAACAGAGACAAACCTTAAAGAGAGAGCCCTCTCTGATTACAGTTGGGCTAGAAGCTGTAATCCAAAGATTGGTTAGTGGTTACCCCGGCCGTATTCCCTTGGGAGTCAAAGGGAACAACCTGGGTGATAACAGACATATAAAAAAAAAACTTATGGTTTGAAGTTAGCGTTACCCGAAAACTAAAAATTTCCTCAATGTTTTTGATTTTCCAAGATCACACTAAGGCGTAGCAGAAAAGAGCATACGCATGAGAAAAATCCTTCTTTTCTGTTTCTAATTTTCCGAGATCGCACAGAGTCATGGGGCAAAGAGCATACGCAGAAATGAAAGGTATAGATCTGGTGATAAATAAACCAAAATAAACAGAGAGAAAATAACTAAAAGTTGCAAATAAACATTGTATACCTCAAGATCTTAAAAATGACGTTGCTAGGGCTACCATAAACCTTTTTGCGTGAAACGAAAGGGGTTCCTCACTGGAACAAATGCTCCTAACATAATAGAGTATTCCTCTAGGCTCGAAAGTAGTCAAAAACAATAGATCTAGGAAACATCAGTCGGATGGAGTTCTACTAGCTTTAGATTTGGATCACCAACAGACGCAGCCCTCAAATAGCTCTAATACCATGTAGGAATTTAAAAGGTAAGTTCCTCAGACAGAGAACCAAAGGACACCACTCACAAATAGATCACAGATTAGTACACCAATATTCTTGACATGGTTAAAACCCTCAAAGAGGGAAACAATCCATGGCCTGAGCCAACATAGCCATTTTAGGTAATTTATTAATAAAAGATTGAAAAGTTACATAATCTTCTCTCATGAATGGTTACCCTACAAATGACCCTCCATGCTCTTTAAATAGAGATCATGGACCAATTGAGTGTTAAGCGATAGAACAAGTGTCGGTAATACCAAGGAGAGAATGAACCGTCAAATCACTACATATCGTGACCATCAGATTGTATGTTACAAAAGTACATAGCAAAGAAACACACTTTACCTAACTCTACAGTAGAACAAGTTATACTTAACTATTTCCTATGTCTCAGAATATCCTAACACGATGACTTGATTATCAACTAGTTCAGTAGAGAAAACTTGTACAAAGTTCCATGTGTCATTGTTTCATCCTTGAAACCTAAAATTGATACATGAAAAACTAAAGTCTATTTACTTTCAACCACATTTTAAGAAATTCAAATCCGATGCTTGGATGAGAAAGTTATGACAATTTTTCTTAGGTCACATGTTTGAGATGGAATTATGGAGCTTGCAAAAATCCTAAGTTCCTTAGATCATATATATAAAATTATACCAAACCAAGCTCTAAAATGTTTACAAAAAGTTCACCAATACTTTGGCTCCGTGTGGTTGCAATTTTATCTTCTGAAACTTCATATAAAAATGCTATAACTAAAATTCCAAGATGACGTATTTGACTAAGTGAAACCCTAGAATCCAAAGATCTGATACCAAATGTTATCAAACCATCTCACAAAATAGAAGAAAAGATGATCAATGATTTAAAAATTAGCCTCTCCGAGGGGGAAACCTCATTTACATTACATAAATGAATAATTATTGGATGATACAAATGAAAAGACCTCCTTGGTACATATAAGAGTCTAACGGGTCACAATATAATCGAAGTCTACATAACAATAATAATATAAGAGAACAACAATAACAATAGTGGGCTTCTATGGGGCAAAACAATAACAACATGGGGGATACATGGGCACACAAATAATAATAGGGGGCTACATTAACAATAAAAATAAGGGGAATACACTTTTATTACATCAGCCTAACACTCCCCCTATCATTGTGTTTCTCCCCATGTCATCATGCTACTCACCCTGTCATATCCTCGTGCTTTGACATCAATAACAAAGGGATTCTCTAATGGGATGCAAGAGAGATGACCCCCATCTTTTGATGAAGATATTCAAATGCTTCTTAAGGTAGGGTAATCTGTATTAGATAATTATATTGTTTTTCATCCATATTGATTTTTTTAGAGTGGAAAAGGTGGAGGAATCAGGTCATGGACAGTTTTTATAGGAAGGACCCAGTTTAGAAAAGTAGGGTCTCAAACCTTCCGGGAGAGTTTTAAGGCATTAAACAATGTTTTTTGGGTGGTAAAACTTTTTATCTTTAGCCTTGGGCCATTTCATGTTTTTCTATACATAGAGACCTTTCAAAGAACATAGGAATTATGTAAATTGAAGTTTGTATGTGAAAGTTATGCCACTTGGAAGTTGACCTTCCTGCTTTCACCACCATAATTTGAGAGGATGCCACGTTAGCCTCCATTATTCATGAAAAAGTAGCTAGCCATTTTATTATGATGTAGAAGACTCTAGAAGCGTCAATATTATAACTTTGGTTAAGAGTCGAGGTAGTCAAACCTAACCAGTAGTAGGCTATTGGGTTTTGTCATAATCGGGCCACTAGGAGGAAAAGGGATTCCATTCTTCCAAGCACATTTGTTCCATAGCTGAGAAAAAATTGCCAAGAGGGATAAGAGATAGAACATACAAGAGGAATTTTACATTGTATCATCCCACGAGCCACAAACCATACTACTTTGTACTTGCAACCATACTTCCATTCAGAGAGAGAGAGAGAGAGAGAGAGAAGCAATTTCACCTTCCAGCTTGGTTTTCTCCCAGAAAAGTTTCCCATAGCATATCTTGTGTCAAATGTGTGTGTGTGTGTGTGTGTGTGTGTGTGTGTGTGTGTGTGTGTGTGTGCGCGCGCGCATGTGTGTGTGTGTCCGTGTGCATGTGCATGTGTGTGCGCGTGTACATGTGCGTGTGCGCGCGTGCACGCGTGTGTGTGTATGCTTGTATTTAAGATTATAAAGTCATGTTGTATGGTTGCAGATAACAAGGACCACTATTTCTATTTTGAGAAGCATGATCAAAGGAAAGGAATATCCTCTTATAAAATAATGTCGGAAGGCATAAATCAAACTAGATGAAATCAACATAATAAGTCCTGATATGAAGTATCAGGTGGTTGACTACAATTGAATGCCTCTGAAGCCCCTAGAAATGAAATGTGTGAAAATATAGGAAGAGATCATGATAATATGCAATGAAGGTAGAATACATTCAACATTCGAAGTCTAAGAATATCTGAATAGAAGATCTCCTGAAAGGATCTAAAGACTCTGATAGAAGTCAGAAAAAGATAGAGACCCTTGACACTAAACATGTGTGGGAGATGTGTCAATCTACATGCAGGATGCTGATCCTTGCATGAAGATGTCATGGTGAAATATCATCAAAAAGGTAAATATGATATGCAGTGTTTATTGATTCTTTTTGAACTAACCAATGGTTAGGATCATGTAGCGATGTGAAAGGGAATGTCTTTGAATGACTTCCATGTATTTTATATAGAATTATGTAATGTCCTTCCAAGAAATATGGCATGAAAGCATAATGACATGAAGTAAAGCCAAATGGAAAATTTGATGGATCAGTTTCTGATCAGTTAGGGAAATGACTAACTTATGGAAAAAGTGATGGATGATCTGTGCCCTATGTATAGGTCCCCAGACATGAAAACTCCTTGATGAAGAAGAAATTCATGACATCGAAGGAAGGAGCTCTTCAAGCAGTTGGTTGTTTCAAGATCTCTACATGAAGAGCTGTGATAGATCCCTGGTTAAGAGGGAGCCTAAAAATAAGTTTCTCACTTGGAAGAAAGTTGGAAAATTCCTAAGCAAGGAGATTTAGTACATTCCTTCTATGATAGGAATGAGTACATTCCTTTAATGGAATAAAAACTCCTGGTATAAAAAGGAGTGATAAATATGTCATTCTGGTCTTCACTTGGGAAGATAGAATGGAGGATTGTGTAATCATTTTGCATTCGTGCTCTTTGAGGATGAGATAGGGCATCCAACAATAAGAGTAATCGTGGAGGACCAATATTATTTGAGGACTGGGGAGTCCAAGATAGAATAATCCTCATGGAGCATATTGTGAGAGAACCCAGGTGGGGTATGTTCTAGGAGAGACAATGATGATTATGTCTATAAATCATTCGTCTTGCCAGCATGTGCTCTAATCTTGTGGAGAGATAGTGTTGTTACTTAAGGCCTTGCTATATGGCAATGATGGTTGGTATGATGCTATACAAATAAGTTACAAATCTGAATTCTTCTTATGATAAATTCTTCAGATTAAGAATGACCAATTACTATTATGAATACCTCACTAGTTAAGAGGGAGTGTTGTAAAATGTAACTAGGTTTGGTCTTCATAATGACATGTAATTATGATTTTTGTAAATGATGTAATAAAGGAAATAATATTATTTTTGTAAGCCTTACTTCATGGTTTTCATGAGCAAGTGATTTCATTTTAGAAAGATAAAATTGAGAGTCTTAAGATTTGTCATCAAAGGTCGAAGAGTAAATTTCTTGTATGAAGGTCCCTTCTTAGGCATGTGCCAAATGTATTTAAGTCATAAGAATTTTCAAATAACCCCCCAATGATGAGCACACAATTCGCTTCTTATGTCGGCCTCTAAATTCATAAAGGAACTCATGTTGACTCATATAATGAAGACACAATGGTTCACTATCTCATGTCGGCTTATTATGGAGACAAACTACTATAAATACCCAACTAGCATCTTCACATAAGTTCAGTTTAGGAATTCAGGTCCTCTACAGTTTCTTTGGGTGATTACAGTGAACAAAACTCGGGCTAGGTTAGAAAGAACGTGTTTTGGATGGTCTCAGACTAGAAGCTCGGATACATTATAGTCAAATAGTTCGGGCCTCAGTTTAGTAAACAAAGTTTATAGTTCGGATTACTCTAAGCTAATTACAGTCAATTACACTTGGATTCAGATCACAATCATTACAGTCAATTAAGCTTGGATTCAAATCTCAAAAAGGAAGGCAATTTTATGAAAAGGAAGGAAACTTGGATAAGGATAGAAATGGTTTGTCATATAAAAGGAAGGACAGGTCAGATGATTCAAGCGACAACAAGAAGTGATGAAAGAACAACGAAGCTATGTCAAGTTAAGGAATTACTCTTGAGTGATGTGTTTCTATGTTTTGGTGAAACTTTAGAGGTCATATTTTAAGGACAACACATTGCCAAGTTTCGGTACTAAGACTAGTATATCTACAGTTCGTTGAAGAGATAATCTCAGAGAAAAGAAGGTCGAAGAAAAAGAGGAATCAAGAAGAATAACATAAGACTAGTGTCTTGGTATTGGAGTGGATAATAGGCCAAGGGTCTTGGTCTTGGAATTTGTCAATTAGAATCTCTATAAGAAGAATTTGTTCGAGTTTTCCTCTTAAAGAGTGAGAGGTTTTGGCCCTCGCTGAGAAGCCTACATACTATGTCACTTGTCTCTTTTATTATGCATGTTGGTAATTTTCTTGATGAAAGAACACATTAATAAGCTAACAAAGAAAAGGCTATAAGACAAGAAGTAAAAGTGCATCACAAGCAATTATCAAGAAGAGAAATTGTTAACTTTTAAATGCCCTAGATTTCTCAATAGGAACATGACTACATATTCATGATAGTTGATAGGTTCAGCAGGATGTGTGTTTTTATTTCCTATAAAAAGGCCATAAGTGGGAAAGAAGTAGCAATCTTATTCTTTGGATAGGTCTAGGTGCACTTTGGTATACCATGGAGAATCGTTTTATACAGTAAAATGGGATTTCTTAGGTAATTTCAAAATACATTGTGGGAGAAGATGGAAACCAAGTTGATGAGGTCCTCAACATTCCATCCATAGATAGATGGGAAGACGAAAGTAATCAACAAGTCTTTGGTGCAGCCTTTGATGGGTTATAATCAGAAGCATCTAAAGACCTGGGATGAAAATCTAGTATATATACAACACTCTTATAATATATCACTCCACACTTCTATTGGTAACTCCCCATTTGAAAATTGTTTTCGATATTTAATGCCTTCACCTTTAGATATTACAAATGGGAAGTAAGGAGGAGTCAAGGAGGATCTTATAGGGGACACCTTGAGGGTTGAAAAAATCATAGAGAAGAGTGGGAAAACTCATATACAAGTATAAGAGACACTGCATAAGTCGCAGGAAAAATATAAGTCCAGACATTATCAACATAAAATAGGTAAATCATATAAGGTGGGAGATAGAGTATGGCTACAGTGAAACAAGGAGATACTACAGGGTCTTGGTAGGAAAATAAAGGCTTCGTGGTATGGTCCCTTCGAGATACCTGGAAAGGTGGGTGATAATGCATATTGACTTAGTATATCACCGTACTTGTGCATTTACTCAGTAGTGAATGTAGAGAATTTGAAATTCTATGAGCCTTAAATGTTAGATTAGGAATAGGAAAAAGTCCTACCTTATATGGAGGATTTGATAGCAGATGCTCATCTATGGTTGACAGAAGATATTATTTTGCAGAAGATTTCTCTAACTATGAGACAAGGTAATCATGACCATAGGCATATTGGGTAGAAAAGACAACTTCCAAGAAAAGCTAAATGTTACACCCAAGAGATTTTTTTTTTTTTTGGCGGGGGTGGGGGGGTGGTGGATTTCCTCACCTCATTAGTAGAAGCTTTTTGGGACAAAACTCCTCTAAAATTGGGGATATGTGATCCAGATTAGAGAATTATATTGTTTACCATCCATCTCCATGCTTTTAGAATGAAAAACGTGGAGGAATTATCTCAAAGGACCATTTTTACTAGAAAGGCCCAATTTGGAAAATTAGGGTTTGGAACCTTCTAGAAGCATTTCGAGGCATCAAAAGACATTTTTTTGGGGTAAAAGTCAAGCTGTAGTGCCGCATATTTTCTCCATATTCTAGACATAGAGACATTTCTAATGGTGCAATAATCATCTCATTGGGAGCTTGTATGCAAAAGTTATGCCACTCAAAAGTTGAATTTCTTGTTTTCACCACCATAATTCGAGAGGATACCATGTCAACCACCATTATTAAGGGAAAATGGGCTACCCACATGATTATAATGAAGAATACTCTAGAAGATTCCATATTGTAACTTCAGTAAAGAGTTGACCTAGTCAAAGCTAACCATTAGTAGGCTATCGAGTTGTGTTTTAACCAGGCCACTAGGAGGAAAATGAATTACATTATTTTGAGTGCATTTGTTCCATGGATGAGAAAAAATAGAAGAAAGTGATAGGAGATAGAGCACACAAAGAGGATTTTTCCATTGTAGTAGCTCACGAGCCATAGGCCATAGTTCTTTGTACTCACAATCATTTTCTATTCATAGAAAGAGAGCATAGCAACCTCACCTTCCAACTGTGTTTTCACCCAAAAGGGTTTCCCATGTCATATCTTGTGTCAAATTGTGGTTTGTGAGTTTTTATTTCATTGTTCTCTATTTTCTACATAATTTTAATTCGCATGCATACACAATCAATAGTAATCTACATATTTAGAATTCTAAAGAAAAATAAAACCCTAATAGTGTAGATTTCAGATTTTTAAATACAGTTATCACATTTTGTTGTAAGGAACTCTCTATTAGAATATCCACAACAATTTATGGATCATAAGTCTTTTTACAATTTTTCTCTTCAAGTCCTTTGGCAGTCTTTTCATCTAGGATCATTGTTTCTTCTTGACTTTGATAATGTTTCATTTCTTTTTTTAATATCTTAACATCATCTAGTAGCTTTCTGTTATGAATTTCTAATATATATAGTTTTTTATACTTATTTTTCAATTCGTTCCTTAATTCGTTTTTTTCGAATTACCCTTGCTAATTTTATTTTAGTTGTTCAATCTCCTCAATGATTTCTTTATTAGTATTTTGTACCTGATATAGCTAATCTTCTTTCTTCTTTATCTCCTATTTCACTTTCTCTAATTCATCTTGAATTTTATGCTTATCCTCCATTTTTGTATCCTTTTTTTTGTTGGCTTGACCCATAGGGGATTTGAAACTTTAATCTTATAGTTTACATAATACTTTATAACATGGAAATTGACAAATGACCTACCACTATGGGCTCTCTATTTTTGTATCCTTGATCCATCAATTCAAGATGATAATACTTCCCAAGTGATGTTTTTTGTAGTATCATTTTCAATGCTTATTTGCTAGTTCAATGCTTCATGAAAAGAATACTGTACTATTCTTGAAGGATTCATACTATTTTCCTATACCATCTATTTTTGTTCCTTTGTATCAATTTTATCCTTTCTTCATCTCCATTCAATGGAGATAGTGTCATTGTCTTCTTAATTGTGGTCTTTTAAAACCTTATTCTAGGGTCAATTCTTCTAGCTGACCTTTCTTCTTATATATCTCTCCAATTTCAACTCTTCTAAGACTGAAATTTTGACCTATAGTATTTAATATGTTCTCTTTCTAATCCCCATAGTTTTGACCAAATATGATTTTCTAAGTGAATGTTATGGTGGCATTCCCAAAACTTGTTGATTTTTAACCTCTTCCTTAGGACTAAGTTGTATAGAGTGTGACCTCAATTTTTTTGAAATATGATTTTGAATTTTTTTCTCGAATTACTTTGGTATGACTCTTTAGATTTATGAAAATTTTATTGTCATAAGTGTCTGAAGAAAAAATATAGGAGAAATTCCAAGATCATTCATTTGAAACTAATTTCAGGATTATTCACAAACCCTAAAACATGTACCAGATATACCCTAAGATTTTTTTAAATATATTCAATTTTTTTATATCTAAAGCTTTCTTAAAGACAAAATTTTATAGTGAAAATGCCAAAATTACTTGTTACAAATTATTTTAAGATCATTCACAAACACTAACTTATATAGAGTATATTTTTGAACATATAGAGAAAAAGAATATAAATTTTGTACCAAAATACATTGGAATCACTTCAATATCTTCTCAAAATTTCAAGATTTAAAATGTCCCCCAAAAGGAATTATAGAAAAAATTCTAAGATGACTCATTTGAAACTAACTTTAGGAACATTCAAAAACCTTTATTTCCACAGGACATATGTCTAAAAGTTTAGTGAAACAGAATGGACAATGGCCATATGGTTTTTCTTATACTCAACCACAACTCATTATAAGTCTATGTCAATTAAAAACCATATAATTTTCTACATTACCCAAGCTCCCTTTTTAATGTACCTTATTTGGTATAGTTTCTTGCCCCCTTTTCCTGACATTGTTCCATCACACATTTTAGAGATAAGAAGCATTCATTTTTAGATGTATCATGACTTATTTCGAGTAGCCATGGTTTCATAAACTACTTGTTTGACTTATTTCAAGAGCATGGCCATGCTTGACTAATTTGTAGATAGATACTATACATATCTCACTTTACCATCTGTATGGCCATGCTTGACTAATTTGTAGATAGATACTATACATATCTCACTTTACCATATGTTTTCTCTCTATATGAGTTTATTCCTTCAATTTGATTCTCTCTCTCTCTTTGCAAGCCATGATGTGTTTTAGATATATCATATGCTTCCACTCCCATAGGTTATGGGACATCTACTATCACATGAAAATCCATTCACTTGGCACAATTATGTGATTCTAGAAAAATACATCCTAAACCACTATCACATGATATTCATTCACTTGGCACAACTATGTGATTCTAGGCAAATCCATCATAAACCATGCCATCATTAATTATAGTTAATACACCTAATGCATGATTTATGAACTTGTTACCATAGTTGAATTCATAGCTGAATTGTACTTTACCCATTATGAGCATCACATGACTTTTCATTGTGAATATTCATTGGATCCATCATTTACAAGTTTATGTCATACAGGACACTTGAGATCATAAAAAAATGTGCTAGGAAATAACTAAAAGTCTAATCCTATAGTTTTTCCCATGAATGCAATAGATTTCCATTCTTAAGCATTAGTCATTTGCATCTAAAACTACAAAAATCACAAAAAAACCCTTTAATGTAACCATATTGAGATCCATCTCCTCTATTAAATAAATTATCAAATTTAATATTTTAAATTTTAAATTTTATTTAATTTTACTAAATAATTTTATTGTTTTTTCCAATTCATAATTATCACATATTTTATATAAAAAGATCATTTTTTATTTATATTTTATTGAGAACAATGTGGGAACTACTTGCAAATCGCTTCCAAACACTGAACTGTATAGGCCGGAGTTGGTGATAGGACAAGATTAATAAAATTTAACATTTTAAATTGAAAATAAATAGACTTGTGTACAATATTTTTGCAATTTGTTATTATTGTGAATCATATGTGTAGAATTTTATTTGATTATTTTAACATTATTTTAGGCTTTTGTTAATAACTCTTATATATTATTTTATAAATAATTTACACTCTTTTCCAATTATTCAAAATTTGTTCCATTTTTGAAAATAAATAGTAAATCCACCCCCCAAAAAAAAATGGACATCTTTAAATCTCCACGAACATAATATCCAAAAAAACAACATTAGGAACCCTGTTATGTTACTTAAAAAAAGTTTTTAAATGTGTAGATAACATAAATTCCGAATATCTCTGTAATATTTTTTTAAAATCTAATATAAGCGGATTTTGTCTACCTATTCTTCTATCACTCAGAGAATAAGAACGGGAGTTTGGTTTTATTTAACCACCTAAATACTGAGCGACTGGAGGATACTGGAGTTTGGCTTTTATTTATTTAATCATTTAAATATAATTTAAATTATTTATTTAATTATTTAAATATAATTTAAACAATGAAAAATAACTGATTGTATTTTGTACTCTAAAAAGTTTACACCTACATAAATTTGATCATTTTCTATTCATGTTAGATTGGTACTTAAAATGAACTTCTGCTGGTAGATGATAAAAATTGAAGAGAACAAAAAGTGGAGCAGAGGATTGATTGAGTTTACATCGCTCACGTTGTGCATCATGACAAAAATTAAAGAGAACAGAAAACAAAACTTGGAGCAGAGGATTGCTCTGCTCAGTATTATGAATCAGTTAAATAAAACTACATTGGAAATATCAGCAAGAAATGATTGGAGCGACTTAAACTAGACTCAGTGAAGCTAAACTAATTAAATAATATTACATTGGAAATATCAGTAATAAATGATTAAAGCCACTTAAACTAGACTTAGTAAAACTAAAATAAGACACTTTAAAAAACCGTTTTGACACCTAACAAATGGTTCAATCAGATTTATTGTTATAGATTTATGTGTCATTATCCGTACTCATAAACACTTATTTAAAGAAGGTAACCTCCTTTACCACTAAAACATTTATATAAATAAAAACATAGTGTAGTTAGTTGAGTGTTTCCTTCCACATTCCCCGGGACTTTCATGTTTCAGGTAATCTGTTTTACATTTTTTTCAAAAATATGAAAGTTCTACCTTCGGGTAAGGTGCTTTACATTGTTTCTTAGAATGAAAAAGTCTACCTTAGTATAATGTGTTTTACATGGTTTTTTAAAATAAAAAATATACAACATTTCATGTATAATACAATTCGAAATTTAATACTTAATCCTTCAAAATAAATAGTCAGTAACGTTGATTACCATATATATTATCAAATCTTGAATTGTTAATTTGTTTAACATTATTTTAAAAAGTATGCTTTAGTGTTACTTTAAAAATAAGATAAAGAATAATGTTTTACATTAGTGTGTAAAAAAAATAAAATAAAGAGAAGATATCAATTTTGAAAATGGTGATATAGGAAATAAAATGTAATTAAAATTAAATTATTTTAATAAAATTTTTAATAAAATTTAAATAATGATTTTTAATTTTTGTTTTTTTTTTATTTATCATTTAACAAAAGTCTTTTTTTCTTTTCATGGCTTACCACAAGTCTCTTGACATAGTTTGTCTTAATCACTTGTGGTAGATAATTATTAAGGGTGCAAGCTTAGTTGGAGCATTTTTTTTCTCTTATTAGTTCCAATATCATCTAAGCATGGGATTCTTATTTCATTCTTGCTACATGTTTTATTTCCTTTGTTCTTACTTCCTCCATAACTCTTCTTCAACTCTTTTTTAGTTAACATCTTTCTCAACAAGTTTATGTTTTGCATGACCAACTTTTCGACTAGAACATAGGTAGCTAGTGATACAACTAGTTTCTTTCTCCAAATGGTCAACAAGCTAGATCTTAGTATCTTTCATATGCCAACATCTCCTTCTAAGAACAAGGACCCAATATTTTAAATTCTTGTTTTGACACTTTCTGGATGAGTTGATTTAATGTCGGTGTAAAATTTATGGAGAAATTGAAAGATTAAGTTGTCACATTCCAAATTCATAATGCATGTGCCAGACTGAACACTGCCATGAGTTCTAAAATTATGCATCACTTTTGAAACGTTGGAAGAATGATTTTGTTCAAACTTTGAAGGGGTTCTACTATCAGCTACAATATCCCCCTCATGATATCATTATTTTAAGGCAGTAGCGGCGATGTTATAACTATGACCTTGCTAATACAAGAAGTAGTTGTGAGCCTAACCTCTTCACAAGGATGTTCCAAAAATTTCAGTTGTATTAGGGAAATGATGGATGTCTTGAGATCCCAACTAAGTTTCTTCCATTCTAGTTGACCCACCTTGGATAAACATGTATCTAATTCCTCAAACTTATGATTGTCTATGACTAACTTTGTTTGTTGTAATTCAGATCCAAGTGCGAAGAGCTTAGCCCCTCTTCCCTTTACTTCCTCTGCTTCCCATGGTTGCTTATATTCCAGAATGGAATAAAATATTTTTGAGATTGGTTTGTTGCTTTGACCATTATTTTAGTCTAAGGAACTATTGGTATGAAAAGACCATATATTTTCTCTAGTTCATAAATAAATTTCTGGTTGTTTTCTAGGATCTCTTCAAGATGACCCATCATCTCATATACCAAAGAAGATAAATATGAGTTCTTTAAATTGACAAGTCTCTTTAACATTTAATCATCATATATCCCGAAATAAATTAAATCCCCCTTCTTCCTTTCTTCTTTTATCTTTTATTACGAAGCCCATAACTTCTATCTTTTTATTTTTAATATCAAATCCATTTTTTATAAAATACAAATAAATAAGCCCCTTGTAAACCCTTACACCTCCAAATAATTATATAAAACTAAAATATTACTTATTTGAGCATGGCCCCCGCCCTATGCCAAATTTAACAAAATTACAGAGGTCTATTATAACATTAATTTTACCCAAAATATAGTTAATTCTTATTAGTTTTGTTGATACCATGGGTTCATATAACCTTCGGCCTCTGTTCCTTTTTTCGTTGATTCTGTGACAAAAAGGAGTTGAGAACTTGATGCAATGACTGGAGTGATGCTCCTATGTTTCGTCCCTTCGAGTTTCAGTCTGTAGATCAACAATTTCCCTTCAGCCTACTCACCCCAAATTTGACTCTTGTTCTCACTTCTCAGATCTTGAGAATTCCTCAGTTGTGACCCGTCTTTAGCTGAGATCTGGTGGCTAATGATGGCCTCTTGACATAAACTCTGTGGTGAACTCGATTTCTATTTATTTCTGCTCCTGCCTTGATGTTCTGGCTACTCAGCCTCCCCACAGTGTAACGAACCTAAGAGTGTTTTTTTTCATAGCACTGCTAAAACTCTATGATAGAGACCCTTTAATAACTCCTCGTTACCTCTTCTCCTGAATCTCTCTGGATGACTTCTTCATAGAGAAAGGGCTCCTCTGATCTCATTTTTGTATAAATGCTCCTCCTAAAAATACACTCATTCCTTCACTTGCAACCTTTAGCAACTGTGTGTCTTAACAATTAATTTTTGGCTCACATTGTATATCCACCTTACAACAATTGCATTGTATTGAATGGATTAAACATTTCATGTTATATAGACCATATGGTTTAGTTGCACTTTCTTAGTCAACTTGATTACTTGCCTTCAAATAAATTCTTCCCCTTCACACAAATATTATAATTAGAATAGTACTTGGTGAAAACAATGTTAGTTCAGAGCATACATAACTCACATCGGATTCATACTCAGAGACTTAGACGATAATAGCAGAGAATAATTCATAGAGAGAGACAAATGGAGGAACAACAAGATTACTCAATCGGAAATAACAGAATAGATAAAACAATCACTAGAGAAGAGAAATCACTTTGCATTACATAACAGGCTTGGGCCTTCGCTTGCATTCCTTGGCCAGAGAAATTACAAATTTATAGAGGCAGAAGAAGGATCTAGAATCATGTATGTGATTCAGATGGAGATCTGGAATGATCTAGAAACTAATGGCGGTGTAGGAAGATCTAGAATCCTGGAGATCTAGAAGGATCTAGAATCCTGTGTGAATTTGGCTTCACACTTAATATTCTCCCACTTGAAGCCAAATAAGAGTCATAAAGTCACACAAAGTCCTACCATGCCTCTACATAGCTCATGTTTATTTTGTGGTAGAACCTTAGTGAGCATATCAGTAAGGTTCCTATTTGTATGGATCTTTTCCAAGGATAATTGTTCTTTCTCCAACACATGCCGGATCCAATGGTACCTTAAGTTAATGTGCTTTGTTTTTGAATGAAATGCTAGGTTTTTCGCCAAGTGAATGGCACTCTGACTATCACAATATAACACATACTTTTCGTGCTTTATTCCTATCTCTACTAGGAATTGTTGCATCCACAACATCTCTTTACAAGCTTCTGTTGTAGCTATGTACTCTACCTCTCTTGTAGAGGGTTACTATTCTTTGTAGCCTTGACACCCAAGATACTGTTGCACCTGCAAATGTATACAAATAACTTGTAGTGGACCTTCTAGTATCCACATCTCCAGCCATATCCACATCTGTAAATCCTTCAAGCACAGTCTCATCATGACCAAAACATAAACAATAATGACTGGTACCCTTGAGATACCTTAAAATCCATTTTACTACTTGCAAATGTTGTTTGGCTAGATTGGTAAGGAACCTGCTCACTACTCCCACTGAATATTCAATGTCTGGTCATGTGCATACCATGGCATACATCAAACTGTCAACTGCTGAAGCATAAGGAATCTTTCTCATCTCTTCTTTCTCCTTATCATCATTAGGACATAATTCAGTACTCAACTTGAAGTGGGCTACAAGGGGTGTACCAATTGGCTTGGCATCCTTCATATTAAACCTGTCAAGCACCTTCTTGATATATTTTTCTTGTGACAACCAGAACCTTTTTTTTTCCTATCACGCATAATCCACATGCCCAATATCTGTTGTGCTGGTCCCAAATCCTTCATTGCAAATTTTTTACCCAAATCTTTCTTCAACCTATTGATCTTATTCTTATCATGCCCAACAATCAACATGTCATCCACATATAACAATAATATGATATACTTTCCTTGATCATACCTCTTGATATAGACACAATGGTCAGCTTCCAACCTCTGAAAACCATGTTCCAACATGAATGAATCAAATTTCTCGTACCATTGTCGAGGTGCCTGTTTCAACCCATAGAGACTCTTCTTCAACCTACAAACAAGGCCTTCTTTGCCTTTTTCTATGAAGCCTTCTAGTTGCTCCATATAAATTTCTTCCTCCAATTCACCATGAAGGAAAATAGTTTTTACATCTAACTGTTCACATTCTAAGTCTAAAGCAGCAACTAGACCAAGAATGACTCTAATGGATGACATTTTAACAACAGGTGAGAAAATTTTATTGAAGTCAATACCTTCTTTTTGGGGAAAACCTTTCATCACCGGCCTTGCTTTACACCTCTCCCTATTTTCGCCACCTTCATGCTTAATCCTGTAAACCCATTTGTTTTGTAGAGCCTTTCTACCTTTTGGGAGGTTTACCAACTCCCAAGTTTTATTTTCTACAAAGAGTTCATTTCTTCTTCCATTGCTTTCTTCCATTCTTTACTGTGCTCAACTTTATAAGCTTATTGAAAGCAATTAGGTTCACCTTCATCAGTCAACAAAATATAGTTTGATGGAGGATACCTTTCTGAAGGCTTATGAGGCCTAGAATATTTGCGAACCAACTGTGGTGGTGCATTATCAGGTTGAATCTCCTGTAAAGGTTTCTGCAAGATTCCTTCTTCTTGTTGTTCATCATTTTCCACTTGTTGTTCTTCATTCTCCTGAATTTTCTGTTCATTTTCTTGTATTGGAGGTATGTTTTCCTGCTGCTCTTCAAACCTGTTAATAACCTTCTTGACCTCCAACTCACCTACAGTCCTCTTGAACATTTCTGTCTCATTAAATATAACATCCCTACTTCTAATTATTTTATATTTGACTGGATCCCATAGACGATAACCAAAATCTTCATCCGCATATCCCAAAAAAATGCATTTCATAGATTTATTGTCTAGCTTAGTTCTATTTTCTTTGGGAATATGTACAGATGCTTCACATCCAAAGATTTTCAAGTGAAATAATTCAAATTCTTACCAGTCCAAACTTCTTCATGGATACCGCCATCCAAGGCTGTAGTTGGAGATCTATTTATGAGGTAGCAAGTGGTATTGACTACTTCAGCCCAAAAATTCTTCTCCAAACCGGAATTGGACAACATACTTCGCACCTTTTCCATAATGGTGTGATTCATCCTTTCCGCGACACCATTCAGTTGAGGAGTACCAGGCACAGTATTCTCATGCTTTATGCCAAACCTATAACAATATTCCTTAAATGCATTTGAGCAATATTCGCCACCATTATCTGTTCTTAAACACTTTAGCAATTTGTTAGTCTCTCTTTCAACAACAACATGGAATTTTTGAAATATTCCAAACACTTCACTTTTATTTTTCATAGGATATGCCTAAACCTTCCTGGATGCATCATCTATAAATGTTACAAAATATGATGCTCCTCCTAATGATTTGATGTTAATAGGGCCAAACACATCTGCGTGTACCAATTCTAACACATTTTTCTTTCTGTAATGGCCACCTCTAAGAAATGAAACCCTTCTTTATCTACCATATATACAATGCTCACAAAGATCAAGATTGTAGGATTTAAAACCTGGCAATAAATTTTTACCAACAAGGATTTTTAAGCCCTTCTCACTCATGTGACCCAAACGCTTGTGCCAGAAATCTGGTGAATTTCCCTCTTTTGAGGCAGCAACCAAATCTGATTTTCCTATCCCTATCTTCAATGTATAATGTTACTGTCATTAAAGCCAAGGCTTTACCACAAACTATATATAATATTTTCTAGATCTTTGAACACAATAATGGGGCATTTGAATTTTTCTATATTAGTGCGGCATTTTAATTTTTGTCATCGAAATTGAACCTTTGATCTTTTCTCCCCAAGGGAAAATGACGATGCCGCAGAGGTTGATAAGGTTGTATACATAAGGTTTGTGGATATGCAACACACACTCCGATCTTTGTGCATTTAATATTTTTAATTAAATTTTAATTATAAATAAATAATTTTAAAATTCAAACGAAAATGGTAGCTCTTGTAAAACGTTTATTTGATTCTGATATAATTTTTATACATTCTGTTTGGTTATACACGAATATATGGAACCGATTAATTGATATTCGTTTCCTCTTTCTACATTACTTCATAAATTAGTTTTAATGAATTATTTAATTAATAATTTTGAATTATTCTATTTTTACATATTATAAGGAATATAAATATTAGATGTGTAATTATCTTGGAGTTTGTCTAATAAAAGTAAAAATTTACAATTAAAATTGAATTAAAATTAATTTTGAAAGTTTGAAATCACTTTATTATACCTTTTATAATAAGTGAGAAAATCTTAAGGATTTATATTTGGGGAATTTTTAGGGTCTAAATTTTGTAGATGGGCTAATTTTCCATCCTTTTGCCGAGGGATTTTTTATTTTTTTTTATTTTTATTTTTATTTTTTTAATTTTTTTTTTTTCAGTTGTTTTTGTTCAGGGAAAAAGGTTTTTCAGATTTTGTTAGAACAATTAACCAAATTTTGTAGGATAAAACTATGTTACCTCAAAAACTACCAAAATTTTATAGGGGACTATATAAAATCATAATAAAAAAATCACCAAACATTTTACAAATTACATATTAGGGGATTAGCCAATGTGTTTACATTCTAACAAAAAATTACATCCTTCATATTTTCCATGCTATATTTATCTTAGAGTCCAAAACATTTATTTCGTGATAAAAATGGGAAAGTTGAAAGAAACTAAACACGCATGAAAAATAAACAGTGACTACAGTTGCTATCTACTCATGCAAATACAGCGACTACAGTTGCTATCTACTCATGCAAATACGAAAGCCCAGTTGCTATCTACTCATGCAAATATGAAAGCCGAGTTGCATGATATCTGCCTCTGGCTGATCATTTCTATTTATAGAAAGAGTAGAGTTGGTTACATCAGTCAAAAAATTATTTTTCCAAACGATGTTGGCCTTTCAAATTTGAGAGGCTGAGGCAGTGTGATCGCAGGCAGTGGTAACTGTTGGAAATTGAAGAGTCATGGTAGTCTGTGGGGAGGCGGCGACCATGGAAGACAACACACGGTGGAATAATTACTCTTACGTTCCCCCACCCCCCTTAATTATTTCACCAAAAACAAAACAAAAAAATTGTTATTTCATCAAAATGTAGTTACATAATACATACTCCTACGTTTTCCGTGTGAGTTTCAAACAATTCTTTACCCAAGGGTTTTGTAAATATATCTACAAACTAGTCTTCAAATGTGCAAAACTCCATACATATTTCATTATTGCTTTACTAATTCTCGAATGAAGCAATATCTTGTATCAATATGTTTACTCTTCTTATGGAAAACATTAATTCATGATAATGCAATAGCAGATTTGTTGTCACAAAAAGTTTGAGTTGGTTCTTTATGTTCATGCAATAACTCGTTCAAAATTTCTCTCACCCACACAATTTGACATGTTGATGTTGTTGTTGCAACATCCTCTGCTTCAGCTGATAATAGTCACAATGGATTTCTTCACTAATGCCCATGAAACTGCACCTAAACCAAAATTGAACACATACCCAGATGTGCTCTTCGTTTCATAAATATTGCTTGCAAAATCACTATCTATATATCTAGTTAGTTTAAAATCTGATTCAGATGTATATAAGATACCATAATTTATTGTTCCAACAACATATCTTAAAATCCTTTTTCCAACTAGCTAATGGATATTCTTTGGAGACTCCATGAATCTCAAAGTTAAACTTACAACACACATTATATCAGGCCTTGTTGCTATCAAATACATAAGACTTCCAACCAATTTCTTATACTAGGTTGGGTTACAACTGGCTTACAATTTTCCATTGTTAACCTTTTCAATATATCCTTTGCATACTTAGATTGACAAATGAAAATACCATCTTCATTTTGAGTTACTTCAATACCAAGAAAATATTTCATTAGACCTAAATCAGTCATATCAAATTATGTTTTCATGTTTGTCTTAAAATCATCTATTGAGAGATCTCTAGTGAAAATCAAATTATCAACATACAGGCACACAATAAATTTTTTACCTTTCCCATTTAATTTTTTATACAAAGTTGGCTCACTTGGTGATCCAAGAACTTTTACTTACAGATGCATCAGAATTACATATAATAGAGTTAATTAACCATGGAGCTTAAAAGCGCATAAAAAATGCAGAAATAATCAGAATAACATAGAAACCATGACACAATGATTTGATTACAGAGTTCATCCAATTTGGACTACATCTTCGGGCCCTGCTCAATAGTGGGGAGGTCTTCCTTTTATTAGTGGCATAAAAGAGATAAAACTACAACAACAAGAAATTTCAACCCTTATACCTCCAAGCTGATAGATAGGATGATAATGGAGAGCCCAGCTTTGAAAATAGATAGAACCACTGAACTCCCAATGAAAAATAGTGCAAAAATGCCTATCCAAACTCCCAATTTGGATAATCGGGCCTTCTGTAACCTTCTCGAAACCTCCTTGTTGCTTAACACAAGGTTCTGACCTACTGCCAGAGTTAAGGTCTGTTGTATGCAGTAAAATCTATGTATTCGGCTAGTCCTCCCCTGCCTTTCTCCGACACAATGGTCATATATATAAGATCATGGAGGCATCCCTCAAAATTGGGGCATGTTACACAGTAATTTGTCACCGACTCTGCATTCCCTAATCCTGGATACTGCCGATCCATGTTACTGACATATATGCTATGTCATGTTGCCACTTATGTGTCATTACCTTCCTTGCAATCTCAGGAAGAGTGTCTCATTTCATTATCCCTGAAGAAGACCCTTTTTACCTAAGTTTTTGGGTCGTAGCGAGTCAGAAGTTATCCCTCTCGTGAAGATGGTTAAGTTAACACTAGCCCTAGCGAAGTCTTCACTCTATCCCTGTGTTGCACCCATGACAAGCTATATTTGGCAAGTTCTTCAACAACTCGTCGAAACTTCGAGATGAAATTGCTTCATGGGCTGCCATAGGGCTGGTTGTTGGGTCAGTTGAGCTCGCTTTTCTCCTCTGAGATAGTTGTTCCACCTTTTGTGCAACCTCCCTAAGAGATAAGCTCTTCCTTCCTTCTCTTACGGGACCTCTCCCTCCTATAAATATCTCCTCCATGAATAACATCAGCTAGCTTGGATGTAACTGGATGATAGTTAGATGTAATTTGATAGTTTCAAGTTTCTGAGAGAGGAGTAGAGGTAGAGAGTGTTATTGGAGTGTGGAAGTAGCCTCATTTGTATTTTGATTTGAGAGATGTTTGAGTAGAGTTGGCTTGAGAGCTTTCTAGCATCAACCCTTTTAGACAGAAGAGAGAGTCATATGTTCCCTTGGGAGACGGTTCACAAGTAAATGCTTATAGAGACATACGGACAGGACCCTTTGTTAGGTCCCTATACTACTAGTGTAACCCCTTATTGTTATTATTACAACCCCCTTATTATGTTGTTGTGCCCATGTAGTCCCCATATTGTTATTATTGTGCCCAATAGAAGCCCACTATTGTTATTATTATGCCCTTACATTATTATTGTTATGTCGGCTCTCATTATATTATCACCCCTTAGACTCCTATATATAGAAAGGAGGTCTTGCCATTGGTATCATCTAATAATTGTTCATTTGTGTAATGTAAATGAGGTTTCCCCCTTGAAAAGGCTTATTTCTAAGGCGTTGATCTATATTTTCTATATTTTTGTGAGCTGGTTTCATAACATTTGGTATCAGAGCTTTGGATTCTAGGGTTTTGCTACTCCAAACAGGTCATCGTGGACTTTTCACTATAACTTTTTTCTGTGACATTTCAGAAGCAAAAAAAGAAAAAATCTGATGAGAAGAAATTGCACTGAACCTCCGGTTTGAATTTCAAATTTTGTATCACTATATTTCCAAAGATATGATCTGAGGAAGTTAGGGTTTTTGCAAGCTGTAGAATTTCATCTAAAACAGGTCATCGTAGAATTTTCACTATAACTTTTTTGATACGAAGTTTCAGAAGATAAAAAAAAAAACATTTGAGAAGAAATCGTTCAAAATCTTGGCTTTGAATTTCAGATCCTATATTTTGATATTTTCAGAGATATAATCTGAGGAAGTTAGGGTTTTTATAGACCCCCGAATTACATTCCAAACAGGTCACCTTGGGAAAATCGTCATAACTTTTGCTCTGAGTATCAGATTGAATTTTCGTAAGAATTTACAGAAATGGGACAAACTTTAGTTTTCTCAGGTATCATTTTCAGAACCTAAGGTTGAAACAGTGACCCGTGGCACTTCGTAGAATTTAGCTCTACTAAACCAATCTATAATCGGGTCATTGTGGGAGATTTGACATAACACTTCCTTACAAAATCCAATCTTGATAATACTTTTGGCGTTAGAAAAAGGACTCAAAGGGATACTACAGGACGAAATTTCAGAACTTGGAGATCTGAAATTACAGAGTTACAATCATTTCAAGATCGAGCTCCTAAAATCAAGAAAAAGTGAGATGAGGAAGTTTGATGGCAAGGATCCGGTAAATTGGATATTACAGATGCATAAATATTTTGATCTACATGGTGTACCACAGTTACAAAAGGTACGTATTACATCTAATTATTTAGAAACAGATTTATTTTTATGGTATAAAGGGTTTTGTTCTCATAAACCGCTTGTTATGTGGTCAATTTTCATAGAGGAAATGATAGCACATTATTAGGATACAAAGAGAAACACATTCTTTAGCCTATTTATAAATCTCAAACAAAAGTATTCAATGGTAGAGAACATTGAGGACTTTCAAAAATTGAATATAGGGGAAAATGATATTCCAGAGAAGTAGAGGATTGATGTCTCCATAGCGACTTTAAAGGATAACATTCAACATGAGGTTTATCATTGAGAACCTAATTCATTAGAGAGGGAAAGAAAAGTGCAAAGAAAAATTATGGCAACAAGGAAGTCTACCCCTCACAACTATAAAGATGGAGGTATTGTTTCTCCTATCCTTCCACAACCTAAAAGGTTGACACCAGAACAATTGGAAGAAAAAAGAGCAAAAGGGCTTTGTTACAATTGTGATAACAAATACACTAAAGGACATAAGTGTACTGAGAAAAATTTATTTTACATAGATTATGAAGAGGAGGAAGAAAAGTATCAAGAAACATCAAAAGAAGAGGATATACACCAGGAACCAACCCTAGAGAAAGAAGAAATGAATTTGACCATATCTTGTAAAGCATTGGCAAGAATTACTACTCTTCAAACTCGCAAGATAAAAGGACATATCAAGAAGAAAAAGGTTCAAGAAGTGAAAGATGACATCGAGAAAGAAGAAATGAATCCAACCATATCTTGTAATGCATTAGCTGGAATTAACACTCCTCAAACTATCAAGATCGAAGGACATATCAAGAAGAAAAATGTTAAAGAAGTGAAAGGTCACATCGAGCATCAAGAAATGAATCCAACCATATCTTGCAATGCATTGGAAGAAATTGCGAGTCCTCAAACTCTCAAGATAGAAGGACGTATCAAGAAGAAAAAGATTCAAGCAGTGAAAGATCACATCGAGCATTAACAACAAGTTCTCCAACTTTTAAAGGATAACACCACTTTGGTTCAGAATCGAATGAAACAACGAGAATATCAACATCACAGTGAAAGAAGTTTTGATTTAGGCGATTGGGTATTTTTATAGCTACATCTCAAGAAAGCTATTTATGAGAAGGAAATGTTGGCAATACTACATGCACTTAAGAAATGGTGACCTTACCTAATGGGAAGATCACTTCAAGATTAAATGGATCATGATAGTCTTAAAATTTTTATAACCAAAGATTATCTTTAGAAGAATAGGAAATAATGGGTCACAAAAATATGTTGGTTATGTCGTTTGAAGATATCTACAAAAAGGGACGCAAAATGTTGTTGCCAGATGCCACTCTCAAGAGATGAGATGTGGATAAGCATTATTTTGGCTTATGCTATTATCCAACTAGATATGGATAAATGAAGCAAGGGAGGAATGGTACGAGAAGTATAAAGAAGTTGGCACTCATTCAAAATGTTGCAGAAGTTCCCAGTTAAAACAATATGCCAGACTTGACAAGGAATGGAAAATCATATTGTTAAGCCTAGTGTTAGTCGTCATAGATAACAAGATATACCCGGACAGCTACACAATCCGATCAGTTTCAGAGTATCTCATACAGGATAGTGACATATACCTCGCTAAATTATTCCATCATTTGGGAGATACAGAATTGTAGATACAGAAGCATCAAGGAACTAACTCAACGTTAGAGCAACACTTTTTGAGGAGGGAGAGGGCACGTTAGTTTCCCGTACTACTTATTAGGTAAACCCGCCTTAGTTGTTTATTATTACAAAACGCCTTATGAGTTATATGTGGGTTCCGGATGTGAGTCCCCGTATTTTCATTATTCTGCCCCAATAGAAGCCCGCACTAGTTTATATTGTGCCCTTAACATTATTATTTATGAGTCAACTTTGATTATATTATGACCCCTTAGACTCCTATATATAGAAAGGAGGCCTTGTCATTTGTATCATCTAAGAATTTTTCATTTGTGTAATGTGAAGGAGGTTGCCCCCTCGAAGAGGCTTATTTCTAAGGCGTTGATCTATCTTTTCTATATTTTTTTGAGTTGGTTTCATAACACCCTTCAAGGAGGCTTATGACATCAAGGCTCGGTTGTCAGTTTTACTTTGATTGATATTAATACAAATCAATAGCTTGTTTCCTTTATCATCCATTAAATCGTATAACGATAGCTTGAGGTTCCTTGCCTCTTCAAGTAGATTGTTTGGCCATTTTCTATTGCGTTTGTGGTGTTTCTCATCATGTTGTTTTGAGGTATGAGTGACAAGGAGAACACGAGTTGGAGCAACATGACCAGGACTTCATCGAACGTCATATTGAGGGTAGGCCTTCATAACACCAACTTTCTAAGAAAATTTGCTTTGGTATTGTCTGTGTAGTGACTAGACCCACTCTAGGGCTAGAGGGGTTGCCTCTGTCCACAGGGGGAACTTCTCTGTGTCACAGGGCAGTTTCAACAAATACCCAAGGTTAGAAAGCGGGAGTGGGCCTGAAGGATTCACGACAACCATCCTTCTGCAATAGTAAGCCACTGTCTAGCAACCCATTTGAATGGTGCATGACTCTTGGTAGTGGGTTCATCACTAGTTCCAGCTTATTGGCAGATAGTCCAATGCCCAAACACAATGTCGTGCGATCACTATGGACCCAACAAGAAGATTCACCATATAACATAATGTATTTGCATCTGAAACTCCTGTCACATTATTGCAATCAGCGTGAAACCCTTCACGCAATGGTTAGCACCCACAACACCTCTGGACTCACCGGGTTTATTAATCACACTATATAATATTTCGGGTCTGGGCCCCTTATCGCAGTATCGCAATCGGCGCCCAAAGGAGAAATCATCATCAACCATTTTCCCCTAAATCATATCGCAAGCACCAACCCTTGATTACGATATGCGATGTATATTGCATCGGAACTAAGTCCTGTCAGGTCGATTCATAACTACTCTAGCCTGCAATATACGATATCGCAATCACAGTCGGGAACTCTAGGGGCCGATTCTTCCTCAAGTGCTCCTCCTTTTCGTCGATATGCGATATGCGAATTCCAGTGGCATCCTACCACATGGCGCTCCCTTATTTGATGAAACTATGCCATGTCATCTTCTCCCTGCTACATGGACAAGTCAAACTCAAACTTTGACTTGCTCTAACTTTGTCATCTGGACTTGGATTGTAGTGTCGTTCACACCATTGGTATCAGGATGATGAGAAGTTCAATCTAATGATAAGATTATCTAGATTCTGCCACTTTGAGTTTTGATCCTTTTGTCATTCCATTAGTACTTTTCCTAAGACCCACTTGGATCAATCCTCCCCACTGAAAGCTTTTGGACCACCAAAAGACTTTTCAGTCAATTGGTAAGTGAGGAAATTTATCCCTCACATTTTCCTTCTCCATCCATTGAGATTTTCTTGGATGCATTCCTTTCAACCTCACACGAATGCACTCCACATCTCCCCATTGTGAAGTTCTTGTCCTCTGGTTGAGTATGATATCTTCGAGAAACTTATCTAGATGCTTGGGTGCAAAATCATCCATTGTAGGAATTTTGGCAACCTCCTTGGTATCCATAATCAATGGAGGTTCATAATTCTTCAGGTTTTCCACATTTACCATCAAGTACATTTTCATATAAGTAGGAAAGTCAACATGAAAAACATTGTCTCCAATATTTGCCAATATGGTGAAGGGACCATATCTAATGGGTCTTAGTTTCTTCCCTTCTCCCTTCATCCTATATTTGCTGATATGGAGCCATACCTTGTCCCTAACTTGAAACTGATGGTCAACTCGGTGCTTATCATGTTGAGATTTATACCGAGCTTGACTCTTCTCCAACTGCTCCTACACTTCCTGATGAATTACCTGTATCTGCTGAATGAAATTCCACCCTATAATATCATCCATTTACATCCTCCTCTTTCCCAAAGATGATGTCCAAGGGATCTCTGGGTAAATAGCCGAAACATGTCTCAAACGGTGAGCTCTGTATAGATGAATTTGCTACTCGAGTGTATGCATGTTTCACATAAGGAAGTTATTCATCATACAACATGGGATGTTTCCCACAATAGCCTCACAACACGTGTACCACGGTGTAGTTGACAACCTCTATTTGTCATTCGGTATGTGAATGGAATTTCGTACTTCCTTTTAGCTTGGTGCCATCATTCTCCATAAGCTAGTCCAAAACTCCCCAAGAAAGTGGGAGTCCCGATTTGACATAATAGATGTGGGCAACCCAAAATGGACCAAAATATGTTGAAAAAAAGAAAAGAAGTCTACTCAACAGTGACCTACTTTTTACAAGGCATTAAAATACACATTTTACTAAACCTATCCACAACGACATAAAAATAGTCATGACCTTTCCTAGACATTAGTAAACCTCCTACAAAGTCCATGGACACACTCTCCCATGGTCAACTCAGAATAGGGAGTGGTGTGTAAAGCCTAAGTTTTCTATTAGAGGGCATTGAAATGGAATGCAACACACAACCCTTTATAAAGAGAGTCACAATATTTTTCATATGAGGCCAAAAACAAAACCTTTACAAATGACATAAAGTTTTCTCGATGCCAAAATGACTAGAAAATAGATAGGTATGAGCCTCTCCGATTACATAAACCCTTTCATTGCTAGGTATACATAGTTTTCCAAGGTGGTACAATAGATTTCCCTGCAAGTAATAATTTTCCACCTGTTCCATGAGTCAGTTTTGCATAGATTTCTTTAAAATCATTATTGTTAGCATACTGTTCAACATAAATTTCTAACGACAAAGAAACATTTTGCAAAACTATAGATTCAGAAATAGGAGGGTGAGAAACCATATCTGCTACTTTGTTGTTGGTTCCCTTTTTATATTTTATTACCAAATGAAATTATTGGAGTAATCCCATCCATTTGAAGTGACAGGCTTGCTGAAGCTTCGCCTATGACAGAAGATACTACAAGGGCTGATGATCCATGTGGATGATGGTCTCCTTGCCGATCATATAGTGTTTCCACTTCTTTACACTCTGGACCAAGGTGTACAACTCCCAGTCATACGTAGGATACTTCACAACATCTTGGGAGAAAGTCTCTGAGTGGTAACAAACATGTTTTCTTTGTTGCATCAATACCACACCCATGGCATATCTGTTGACATCTGTTTCAATTTCGAAAGGCCATTGAAGGTCTGGTAAAGCTAGCACCGGGGCTGTGCTAATCTTCTCTTTCAATGTATCAAAGGATTTCTATTGTTTTCCTCCCCACTGAAAGGTCTGCTTCACAGTAGTCAAGGCTTGCAATGGGGCTGTGATAATGGAAAATTTTTCTATGAACCTTCTCCAATACTACATTGTACCGAGAAAACTTTGGACTTCTATGACATTAACGGGCTCATGCCACTTCATTATCACCTCCACCATAGAGGGATCTATCCTTAATTTCCCATTACCGACAATATGGCCTAAATAAATCATAGAAGTCTTTCCAAACTCACACTTTGATGGTTTCAAATACAATTTCTCTTTCTTTAGAACATCAAGCACTTTCTTTATGTGACACGTGTTCCTCCCATGTCCTATTGTACACAAGAATATCGTCCAGATACACAAGAACAAAATGATCAAGAAATGGCCTAAATAAGTCATTCATTACCCTCATAAATGTGGTTGGAGCATTGCATAGTCCGAATGGCATCACCATCCATTCAATCAACCCCTGCTTCGTTTTGAACAAAGTTTTCCAGATGTCTACAATTCTAACATGGTGATAACCACTACACAAATCTAGCTTGGAAAAATAAACAAAAAATTTTAATTGATCTAACAATTCATCAATGTGAGGGAGATGGTATTGATTCTTCACCGTGATCTTGTTCAATGTCCTATAATCCATGCACATTCTCCTTGTGTCATCTTTCTTGGGCACCAACACGATTGGTGAGAGGGAAGGAGAAGAAGTTTGTCTGATGACCCCTTGATTTAACAGTTCTTGCACCTATTTCTTGATCTCCTCCATCTCGAGAGAAACCATCCCATACATGCCAACATTTGGTAAAGGGGCATGCTGTTGCAAATGGATCTCATGATGGATTTCCCTTTTAGGGGGGAATCAATTCGGTTCCCGAAACAATTCATCATAGTTAGATCAATTAATTCCTTCTTATGATCAGGATCATAACCTCTGGAAGCGTCAACCGTCTCGACTTCTTTCACCCTCACTACCATGAACATGCACCCTTTACTAGAATTAACTAGTCTTTTAATCTGCCCTGCTCTGACAAGGCTAGCATTAACTTTTGCATAACGAGCTCTAACTATATACTCTACCCCATCCTTTGTGAGGTGGTATTTGTTTTCATGTCAAAAGAAAACGACCTTTCTATCATATAAATATGGGCTTCCCAAGATGATTCGACATATGTCCAAAGGTAGTACATATAACTCTACCTCATCAATTAATTTAGAAGCAATTAAAAATCTAGCCCTAAAGTGCTTGCTGACTTGTAATTTGGCTTTATTGCTTACCCAAACAGGAGGGTATAGACTCGCATGAGGTTTAGTTTCAAGGCCTAACCTTTTCACTAAGGACTCTAAGATTAAGTTTTCTTGGGAATCTAAATCAAATAGAATTTCCACCTTCCTATGCTTTATAACAACTCTAATGTGGAACAACTGAATTCTCTTTCATTCACGACTCACAGGCTCATTCAAATAACTAGTGCTTGCAACTGAATTAGAACTATCATTAATAGAAATATTACCTCTTGCACCCATGACTGTGATCAATGTTTCATCGTCGAAATTTGATCCAGTTGTGACTGTCTTTTGCTTCCCCTTTCCATTGAATCTCTTCAGTCTCAGTTCTGGATGTAGCTTCTAGTAACAGTCCTCGTCATGCCCATCCTTCTTCCAGTGAGTACACGACAGTGTTGCTCCAACCCCCTTCTTGGCAGCGACGGTCTTCCTGTCCTTCCCTTCCATTTTCTTATGGAATTTACCATGCTGAGGTTTGAATGGAATCTTCTTGGTTTTGTCATTTCGATCATTCTTGCCTCAACTTGTTGGGTTGTGTTATATTCTTTCCACATAGTTAACAGGGGGTTTGAGGGGTACCCGTAATCCCACTTTATGGGCTCTGGGGCAGCGCCCCAGAAAATTTTGGTTTTGGACCCTATGTTAGGTTGGGCGGACCCACCTATGGTTTTGTGCATGATTTTCGCACATGTTTTTTGGACACGATGGTTT
>APFE030274093.1:1380-13460 GCA_000404065.3 Pinus taeda | reverse complement strand
AGTCCCGGTTTTGGGATCCAGTGGGAAATCTCTGTGTATATGTGTTTTATGTGTTATGCTCTCGCATTCTTTATTTTTCTATGATTTAGAATCCGTATGCAGGTAATTTCTGTACGGGGTTAAAACCTACAGTTTACCTTGGCTGGCTAGTTACTTGGGTAGATGTGGGAGGAGGGTGTTGCAGAGTGGTATCAGAGCATGGTTCACCCCTCAAACTAGATGGGTAGTGTGTGTTGGTCATGCATGCATGTCAGTTGCATGTGTGTCTCTTACACTTTCATTCCTTGTGCTTGTTACATTTGGTTGATGATTGATTATGGTTGAAGTAAGGTTGTTAAGAAGAATTTGATGTTGAATATCTGGAATGCATCATCATGATTATATGACTAGTTACATATTGTTATATGTCACTTACATGTTGATTTTATGTCGCCTACTTACATCCTTGTATGTTAGGCTACAATCTTGTAGATTTGATTACATGTATCAGTCCTGTAGGTTGATTACAAGAATTGATCACTTATGTTCGACTACATGTGTTTATGCTTAGGTGTAGTTGATTAGGCATTGTGTATGCATCTTGTTGGTTGCATGTGGCAATGTGTACAATGGAGTAATGGTTGTTTTCATGCATGAGGTCATAGCATGCATTGTTGATATGGCCTTGCATTGATGGTTGGACCCTAACTAGAACAATGTTTATGTGTTGATACATTTATTTGTGATACTTCTATTTGTGTATGTCTATGTGTTGTTATGTTTATGTTATACATGTATCATGCTGATTTGTTGATCTAGCAAACGAGTTATCCTCCCGTACATTGATTTATTGTGATTTGGTTTATCTGATATATTATGCATTGCAAGAAAAATATTAAATGGCTAGCAAGGTGGTAGACTACATAGAATCTCCCTATGCATCAAATGAGCAGCATATTGCATGCACACTTCTTGTTTGGCAGAAAAATTGAGGAGCTTGAAGGAAGAGATAAGGAGTTGTAAGGTAGATAATGACTAAATCATATAGGCACAAGAGAAGAAAGTAGAGGTTAATTCAATACTTCTTCAGAGTTTGTCAGACTTGTAGTGACAAGGGTCGCTTCAGATCAACCATGGATAGGAGGATGGAACTAATGGGGCATATCGCAGTAGGTCTCCTGGTAGACACAGGTCAGATAGACCTGATACTGTGAGAGATGGCAGGTTGTTGGACACTTTAGATAAAAGGGGTGATGAGCACAGGTACTATTCTAGTTCTAGTTCTAGTTCTAATAGACATCATGATCATCATCGATATCATCCTTATAGGAGGAGTGATAGGGGATACTTTCCAGATTAAATCAAGAAAGAAAAACCACTTACTTTTGATTGAGATATTAAGAATTCGGAAGATGCAAATGCTTGGATTCTTAGGATGAACAAATTCTTTGAGTTGCATGAGTACACAAATAACATGAAGGCCAGAATAAATATCTTCAGTTTGAAAGATAAAGCATACATCTGGTGGGAAGATGTTAAGCAGGTCGAAGTCATCAGGACATATGACTTGAGTTGGTGGGAGTTCAAGAGCCTTTTTAGGAAGAAGTACTTGTCAGAGAGGTACTTCGATGGTAAGGCCAAATAATTATATGAGCTAAAGATGGGTTCAATGACAGATAAAGAGTACACGACCAAGTTTTTGGAGCTATTGAGGTATGTACCGTATCTTACAAATGAGAAGGCTAAAGTTCAAATATTTTCCAGTGGTTTTCCATTAGCATTTAGAGCTCAGATTGAGTATGATGAGCCTTGGTCACTTGAGGAAGTCATTGGGAAATTGAAGCATTTCTATGAATATTCAAAGCGTAAGAATGAATCTCAGCAAGGATGGAAGGGAAAAGACAAAGGTATAGGTAAATGGCAGCCTAAGAGAACAAGGCTTCAGAATGTAGATGGGAAAGAAAATATGGCACCACAAAATAATTTTAATGCAAGTAGATAGGGACACAAGTCACAACAGCAACAACATAGAGGCGAGGGCATTGTTCAGTTAGCGTGTTGGACATGTGGTGAGGAACACCTTAGGATAGATTGTCTGCAGAATCAGGGTGGTAGGCCTAAGATATACAACGCACAGGAGGCGTAGACTATTGGTGATGTTGGCCAGAGTATTCCTTGTATTTATGCAGCAATGGACAATAGACAGGCAAAACACCAGGCGTCTACATTGAGATGGACGGTAAGCTTTGTGATCAAGTTATTTCTATTTTGGTTGACCCTGGATCTAATTATAGTTATGTTAATCCTAACTTGGTGGATAAGTGTGGTTTGATTAAAGAATTGCATGCAAAGTCTTGGTTAGTGCAGTTGGCTACAGGTACAAAGAAGCAAATTCATCATTGGATAAGAGCTTGTGCATTTGATTTGAATGTTATGCCTACCATAACACATCTAAATGTATTACCATTGGGATCATACAATATGTTGTTTGGCATGGATTGGTTGTATCTTCATAGAACCAAGGCAGACTGTTATGACAAAGCCATTGAGTGTGTGGATGGAAATCGGGAACCAAGGGTTGTGTAGGGTAAGAAGAAAGCCACATTAGTTAGGATGGTGAAAACTATGCAAGAAAAGTGTAGTCACAGGAAAGGGTGTGTGTTAATTTCAGTGCACACTTCTAGTGATAAGGGTAAGGAGGTTGAGGATTCAGATGTGTTGAGCATGTACCAAATTTTGCAATAGTTTCAAGATGTATTTCCTTATGACATTACAGAGTTTCCACCTCACAGGGAAGTAGACTTTTCAATTGAGTTGGTGCCAGGGGTAGCTCTAGCATCAAAATCATCTTACAATATGAGCACACCTGACTTGGTCGAGTTAAAATTGTAGTTGAAGGAAATGTTGGACAAGGGATACATTAGGCCAAGTGTATCACCTTGGGGTGCACCAATATTGTTCGTGAAGAAGAAAGATGGAACTCTCAAATTATCCATTGACTACAGGCAGTTGAAAAAAGTGGCCATCAAGAACGAGTACCCTTTGTCGAGGATTGATGACTTGTTCGATCAATTGAAGGGAGAAACAATGTTCTCGAAGATTGACCTGAGATCTACATACCATCAGGTACGCATCAAAGAGGAGGACATTTAAAAGACTGTGTTTCGAACCAGGTATGGGCATTATGAGTTTGTTGTAGTTCCATTCGGCTTAACTAATGCTCCAACTACATTTATGTGCTTTATGAATAATGTGTTGTGTCTATATTGGATAAGTTTGTTATTGCGTTCATTGATGATATCTTGGTATATTCTAAAAATGAGGAAGAGCATGTCGAGCATTTAGCAGCAATGTTGAGGCTTTTGAGAGAGCATCAATTGTATGTTAAGCTCGGCAAGTGCAATTTCTTTCAAACTAAGGTGCACTAATTGGGGGATGTTGTCTCCAAAGAGCGAATTGCAATAGATCCAGAAAATATAAGAGTCATCTGGGTATGGGTAGCTCCTAAGAGTGTGGATGAGGTGAGATCTTTCATGGGTTTGGAAGCATATTATCAGAGATTCATCATGAACTTCTCGTAGATTATTTATCCTATTAAATCATTGTAGAGGAAAGGTAAGAAGTTCGAATGGACATAGGAGTGTGAGGCTAGCTTTGAGCAACTTAAGCAATTGTTGATACATGCACCAGTGCTACAAATTGCAGATCCGGACAAGGAGTTTGTAGTATGTGCAGATGCTTGCAAGAGAGGACTTGGTGGAGTCCTTATGCAAAATGGACAAGTGGTATGCTATGAATCCCAAAAACTAAACAAGCATGATCAAAACTACCCGACACATGATCTTGAGTTAGCAGCGATCATACATGCATTGAAGATGTGGAGACATTACCTTCTTGACAGAAGTTTTGTACTTATGAGTGATCATATTGGGTTGAGATATTTTTTTGACCAGTTGAATCTGAATGCCAGGCAAGCTAGATGGTTGGCCACGATTAGTGATTTTGACTTCAATATCAACCACATCAAAGGAAAGGAGAACATGGTGGTAGATGCTCTCAACAGACGGGTACAAGTAAATCACTTGGCAACTATGAGCTCCTATGGGACAGACTTACAGGATATGATCTTGCAAGTATGTTTGCAAGATGTCAAGTATATGGAGATTGTGCACAAGTTGCAGCAGGGTGTTGGTACAGGTACATGTGATATTAAAGGTATAGGTACAGGTGCAGGTACATGTACATGTAGTGGTATAGGTACATGTGGCAGTACATGTACAGACATAGGTGTAGGTGTATAGGGTATGGATTATTGTCTTACAATGAATGGATTGGTCAGATTTAGAGACAAGATATATGTATCAGATAGCAACGAGCTTAAGAAGGTGATCTTGATAGAGTTTCATTCGAAACCTTATTCATGTCACCCGAGTTATCAGAAGACATTAACTGCAGTGAAGAAATTTTATTATTGGTCGAATCTGAAGAGGGATGTAACAGAGTTTGTGGCTAAGTGTTTTGATTGTTAGCTAGTGAAGGTAGAGCGAAAACATCCAGGTGGACTGCTACAACCGATTGCAATTCCAGAGTGGAAATGGGAAGTCATTTCCATGGACTTCATCACAGGGTTTCTGAAGACAGTGAGACAACATGATTCCATCATGGTTTTTGTGGACAGGTTGACAACAGTTGTGCACTTCATTCCAGTGAAGTCTACATTCTCAGCTAGCAATGTAGCACAGTTATTCATTAGAGATGTGGTTATATAGCATGGTGTTCCAAAGAAGATTGTGTCAAACAAGGATGCAAATTTCACTTCCAAGTTTTAGAAGGAGTTATTTGTAGGTTTGGGCACAGAGTTGGCCTTCAGTGTAGCTTATCATCTGCATACAGATGGACATACAAAGAGGGTCAATAGGATATTGGAGGACATGTTGAGGATGTATGTGATGCATCAGCATCAGCAGTGGGAAGAGTACCTCCCCTTGGTAGAGTTATTATACAACAACGATTATCGGGAGTCATTGAGGATGAGTCCTTTTGAGGCATTGTATGGGAGGAGTTGTAATACTCCTATCAATTAGAGTGATCCAGTTAGTAGGGTATTTCTTGGACCAAATATGTTGGCAGACAAGGAACATGAAATGTAGGTGATCAAGAAGAATATAAAGGCAACACAAGATAGGCAGAAGATTTATGCAGATCTGAACAAGTTTTTCAGGAGTTCCAAGTCAAGGAACATGTTTACTTGCACATCAAACTGAAGAAGAGCTCCTTGCATATTGGATCTTGTGCCAAGATGGCACCATGTTTTTGTGGACCCTTTAATGTCATTAAGAGGATTGGGCCAGTAGCCTATCGAATTGCACTGCCTCCGTCAATGAAATTCCATGATGTTTTCCATGTGTCATTGCTTAAGAAGTATATTAAAGATGTTGATAATGTGATTGACTAGTCTGTATTGCAAGTGGAACTAGATGGAGAATTCCAACCAAAGCCTCAGTGTATATTGCATAAAAAGGTGCTCATGCTCCGAAACCGAGCATTTGATCAAGTTAAAGTGTAATGGAAGCACTTTGGGCTCGATGAAGCTACATGGGAGATGGTGGATCAGATGTGGGCTATGTATCCTTCCTTGTTTGCGGTTGAGGCAAAGCAACTTTGATATGGTGTTTTGGTATATGATTTGATATGGTGTTTTGGTATATGTTTTGATATGATGTTTTCGTATGTGTTTTGGTACATGTTTTTGGTATATATTTTGGTGATATTGCTATATGTACACATGTATATGGATGTAAATACCGCCATGAGCTATGTTATAAAGCTCCACTAAGTGGTATTGGTGTCATGTCATTATGATTATATTGTCATGTTACTATGTTATCATGTGGTTATGTTTTCATGATGTTATGATATCATGTGGGTTGGCACTCAACAAGATAATCATTGTAAATACCATAATGAGCTATGTTATAAAGCTCTAGTATCTGGTATGTTGTCATGATGTTTTTATTTTGAGCAGGTCTTTCATTGTAAATATTGCATCGAGCTATGCTTTAAAGCTCCATGAGAAATATGTCTTCTTTCAACGAGTTATTGAGGTATATCTGTGGTTGAACACCGAGGACAATGTCCCCCAAGGGGGATGGTTATGTAACATCCCTAGTGAAAATTCCACGTAATAAAAGTTAAAAAAATAAATAACCATGGTTGATGGGACACTTATTTCAAGCTAAATGTTGGGCAAGACATCCTAGGGGGTGTTCATTTAGTTGTTTATGGCTAAGGAAATTGGCAAAGGCAATGACTAAGGCTTTGGAAAGGTAAAATGGCATTTTTGGCACATTTATTTATGAAAATAATGGAAATTAGGAGAAAAGGGAGGTGAAAGGTTATAAGTTGCATGTGAGGAGGAAATTTAAGGAAAATAACGGAAAATGGAGAATATAGAAGCCTCATTCATAAAAAGCCACTAGATCAATTGGTAATTTTGTCAAATGATTTTTGGAGCTCTCTCATTATCCTCTCTCTCACTTTTGGACACTTAGAGTTTCTTGGAGAACTTCGGCATTGGAGCAAGAAAGGCAAGGAAGGCAAGAGGAAGCAAAGATCATGCAGGGAAAGGTAGGATCAAGTAGCTACAACAGGCTTCATTGTAGGTATCAACTTGCATGTGTATTTTCCTTGCTAGATTTGGCACACATGGTATTGCATGTGGTTCTTTTCTACCATGGCATGGGTTTTTCCAGGTGTGGCAATGTTCCTCAGCCTAGCCTTTCCATTTCTTGATAGCTTTGATGAGATGGGTTTCTCATATTTGGTTAATGTGGGATGATCAGATGGATTCAAAGCTAAGTGGGGTGGATCTTCGAACTGACAAACACATGGCCTAGTGGTCCTTGAATTAGATTGTGGATCACAGTAAAGCCACTGGCCTAATAACCCCTAAAACAGACTGTGGGTTGCGGTAAATCGAGGATTACATGCCTCGGTTGGCCTAGGAATCCTTACCGGTGAATGGCGAGATATATGGTAAAGCCAAGAGGTTAATCTCTCTCTGTTTGGCCTAGTAGTCCCCGGATGGGATGTATGGTAGAGCCTGGAGAGTGTGTCTCAATGTAGTGCCTAGTGATCCCTGGATCGGATAGTGGATTATGGCAAATTCTGAGAGATTAGGAGGCACTCAAATTCCTCACAATGTAGGTGGATAAATCTGGTGCAATCCATGCTTATTTTGTTTTTTTGGTGTGTTCTATCAGTCCCACATTTATGCTTGGAATATGGCAGGGGGTGATTGGCTAAAGAGAGACTTGGCTCAGCCAATCTACGGTCGGGTGTAATGTGGTAGTCCCATCTCCGATTGGTTTATTGCATTCGTTAATGAGAAATTCATTCCCTTGATTTTCATGTGTAAATATACTGATGTATATGTGGATTTTATGGTTGATATGTTTATGATATTTCTATCCCTATTATGTTGGTTATATGTATGTTTTATGACAGCAGCTATGTATGGCTCCCAGCATGTTTTTACTTGTAAATCAATGGATAATGTATCTATGCCCGAATAGGTGATAATGAAACAAATTACATGAGGGAACAATGGTTCATAGAAATTTTCAGATAAGTATGAGATCCCTACACTTAATTATGTTGTTTACACCTGTAGGTTACATGTTGATGTTATGTTTTACGAAATCCTTGTCATGGCTAGTAGGGGTATGGTTAAGGTATTATTCAACTTATTTCTTTGGCATCATTGTTTTCCTATTCTTTTACTGATCTTAAGCTATCACTCCATTCTGGGTAGTGACCTGGGTCTAGGCCTAAAAAAGTGGCTTAAATCCCAAGGTCGCTGGCACAAAACTGACAAATTGGGTCCCTGGACGTTGGCACATAAGCCTTTGAGAGCGACTTTGGGTTTCTGGATGTTATCATGCCTATAGCATGAAAGCGACTGAGGCATAAGATGTTCAAAACTTCAATAGGACCCAAGGGCAAGCTGCCTAAAGTGTTGGATGGTTTTTGTGGGTCCTGAAGCTGATTTTGGATGACTATGTGTGATGTTTCCATCGATTCCACTTCCTTAAGGTCACATAGGAGGTCAAATCCAATCATAGTAGCCTCTTGTCACATGTTTACCCCTGTTGGCTAGTTGTTTGGGTAGATGTGGGAAGAGGGTGTTATAGTTCAGTCTCCAATAATGTACTTGAGTCATCATGTAATGTACTTGTCAAAATAATAAAGAAAGTGATTATTATTATTATTATGACTTATTAAAGCATGGGTTTGATGCTTGGGTCACCTTGTTTTAAGTCAAAGTCCCCATTGCATACTTCTAGGATTTATTTTGAGTCTATAGAGTTATTGTACATTTCAAGAGACGCTTCTTGGGCTTTTGAATCATGTAAAAAGGTTAAGTATTGAGTCAAATATGATTGATGGAACCTCCACACCATGTTGGCCTAAGATAAGATCAAGTCGGCCTAAGGACCGTATTAGACCCCACAAGAATCTTATAGAGGGAAGTTCATCGAATTCATTTGGAGCATCATTCTCTCATCAAGTTCGAATTCTCTTGTAGCTAGGAAGGAGTGCAAAAATCTCTTGTTGTTGGGCAGAAGTGTGAAGTTCTCTTGTAGCTAGGAAAAGGTGTGAAGCTTGTTATTGGGAAGCCGAAGTGAATGAAAATTTGGGGAAGTCTAAGAAGGCAAGGAAAATATAAATTTTTGTGTCTCTCTCTCCCTGTTTCGTGCCCTAGATTCGGAGATCGAAGTCTTCCAAGCTTCACTATTGCCGGAAGTTTCTAGTTATGTTAAGTTGTTGCATAGTCGAAGTTACTGGGAAGAGGTAGAAATTTTGGGAGGCTGACTTGGTGTGGAGGGAAGGTCTGGTCTTGGTCTAGGGTGAAGAGTCTCAAAGAATAATATTGGAAGTATTAATTATCTTGAAAGGTTTTTCCCCTCAAGGGGGGTGTTGCCCTAGCACGTGCCTACATCTAGTGTCTATTGTTTTATGTGTTGTTGCTTTTGGTAGTTGCTTGATGAACTAAAGAAATAAGATATAAAGAATGGTAATAATAAGAAACATCACAAGTAATTATCAAGATCAAGAAAATATTTACTGCCTTTCTGATCTTATAAAACTTCAAGATATGGGGAGATCAAACCCATTATTGTAGTAGTTACAACAACAATGCAGAAGAAATAGTAGAGCAGTAACAACAACAATATGAGTAGACCACACTTCGCCATGCATGCAACTATACCTCCAAAATTGAGGTGGGGCAATGTAGAGCCTTAGTCCTAGAGTTGCAAAGATTTGGACAAGGTCCATAGGAGAGAAATAGTAGTTGCAGTATACTCTTCTTATGGATCATTACCCTTGCTACAAGGGCCCATAATATTCAGTAGAAGAAGGATCAATGTTAGTTAATGTAATTATATCTTAGACGACAGTTGTAGACTAGTTAGAATCAGATGTTGAGGAGCAAAAAGCAATATTGATAGTTGTGCAAGAGGCACAATGCATAATCAACAACAATCTGGTTTTCCCAGTAGACATTGCAAAGACTAATAATAGTTAGGGACTCAGGAGATAGTTGCAGCATAGAGACATAGTTGATTCAGTGTTTTGGATGCTTCTCAGTTGCAGTTGTTACAATAGCAACAACAATAGTGAGAGGTAGTGCTACAATGCATTCCACATGAGATGGATTGGGGTTGTGCAAAGCCCATTTCTTGCTAATTGGGAATGTTAGAAATTGTAGCAATAAAAAGACTCAATTTTGACTTGGATTGCAGTTAACTTGTGTGACATGGCCTTGTCTATTAGTTTACTTAATAAATACGAGATATATGTTAGAAGTATAGTTCTACATGTAGTGATTGTTATGATTTAGAAATCTAGTTGAGTTATTGTTAGTTGAACTTAGTTAACTAAGCTCTAGTCATTAGTTGAGTCATTTGAAGGACAATTGAGTAGTAGAATTGTTGTTAACTTAGTGATCTCTCAGCTAACTAGTCAATCAACTAAAAATAGACACAGTCACACATGTAATTCAAATTGCCTAGTTGAGGTGGAGGAAAAGGCATGTTTGTATTTATATTTGTATACTGTTGCGTGTACAATTCTTTTGCACTGAGAACGTGATCAATTCATCAAGCTATTGCGCAAGGAAATAGGGAATTTCTCCTATTTTTTAATGGTTAATTCCTCTAGGATTGTGCAAGGAAATAGGAGGTTGGTTGTTAGGTCCCTATAATACTAGTGATTCCCCCATTAATATTGTCGTTGTATCCCTTATTGTTATTGTTGTGCCCCTATTGTCCCCATATTGTTATTATTGTGCCCCATAGAATCCCACTATTGTTATTTTTGTACCTTTATATTATTATTGTTAGGTCGGCTTTGGTTATATTGTGACCCTTTAGACTCCTATATATAAAAAGGAGGTTTTGTCATTTGAATCATCCAATAATTATTCATTTATGTAATGTAAAGGAGGTTTCCCCCTCGAAGAGGCTTATTTCGAAGGCATTCATCTATCTTTTCTATCTTTTTGTGAGCTGGTTTCATAACATTTGGTATAAGAGCTTTGGATTCTAAGGTTTCGCTACTCCAAACAGGTCATCGTGGCACTTTTGCTATAATTTTTTGTCTGCGACGTTTCAGAAGCTAAAAAAAACCATTTGAGTCGATATCATTCTGAACTTCGAGTTCGAATTTCAGATCTTGTCTCGCCATATTTTCGGAGATATAATCTGAGGAAGTTAGGGTTTTTGCAGACCCCTGAATTACATTCCAAACAGGTGACCTTGGGAAAATCGTCATAAATTTCACTCTGAGCATCGAATGAATTTTCGTAGGAAGTTATAGAAAGAGGACGGACTGTAGTTTTTTGGGTATCATTTTCAGAACCTAAGGTTAAAACAGTGACCCACAGCATGTCGTAAAAGTTCGCTCTACTGAACCAGTCTATAGTCAGGTCATCGTGGGAGATTTAGCATAACTCTTCATTGGAGAATCCAATCTTTATCAAACTTGCGGGGTTAGAAAGGTTACTCAGAGGGTTATTGCAGGAAGAAATTTCAGACCTTGGAGATCCAAAATTACAGAGATACATCAGATTCAACATCGAGCTCCTACAAAGTGAAAAAGAAGTGTGTAGTTTTTTTAAAATTTTTGCATAAGCTTGGTTTGAAAAAAAAATTTGAAGGAATTCAAAAGGCATAATGAAGCATTATTATTGGTAATTGATGCCCCGAAGAAAGAAAATGGAAACACCTAGTAAGAAACCTGAAAGCTCTAGCATGACTCATGAAGAAGAGGAAGAAATGCAACATGATATATCAAAATTACCAGACTAAGTGCAACAATTTTCACTCGCACAAAAAGTAACAGAGGCTAAGATGGATGGTTTAAAGAAAGACGTAGAAGCTAAGATGTATGGAGTAGAAGCTAAGATGGATGGTTTAAAGAAAGGTGTAGAAGCTAAGATGAATGATGTGGAACCTAAGATGGACGACGTGGAAGCTAAGATGGATGGCGTGGAAGCTAAGATGGATGATTTAAAGAAAGGCAGGAAGATTTGAAGACATATTTGACAAAGTTTCTACAAGAAATTCTTACTAATGGTGAAAGGGTAGTAAAGGAAACTCATGATGAGAACAAAATAAATGTTAATCATGATTTCATAGACTCTAATGTTGGATCGAAGAACCGCCATGTTCCAAAGATTGATATGTGGAAATTTGATGACAAGGATCCTGGAACATGGATACTACAGATGGAGCAATTTTTTTATCTCCATAATGTGAAAAACGCACAAAAGACACACATTGCAACTTTATACTTGGAACCAAATCAATTTGTATGGTATCGATGGCTTTGCTCTCGTAAACAAATTGTCACTTGGGCTATTTTTACGGATGAAATGATAGCACATTATGAGGATACAAAAAACAACACTTTTTTTAGTCAATTGATAAATCTCAAACAAAAGAGTTCAATGATGGAGCACATTGAGGACTTCCAAAAATTGAATATAAGGGTAAAATATATTCCAAAGGAGCATAGGATTGATGTGTTCATAGGGA